>JAXBDA010006918.1:0-19191 GCA_036023075.1 Gaultheria prostrata
ATTTTCTGAAACTCATCAAAAACACAACTCGCGCAAAATCAATCATTTAAAGGCACAAAATGCACGTGTGTGTGATCTTAACGAGCGAGATAAGCCCGAATATATACAACATTTGGGGCTTATCAGCCTCTATAAAAAATTAGCTCATTTTAACACCAGTAATGACTCGATCG
Organism: Gaultheria prostrata; assembly: GCA_036023075.1. NCBI lineage: Eukaryota > Viridiplantae > Streptophyta > Magnoliopsida > Ericales > Ericaceae > Gaultheria > Gaultheria prostrata. The sequence continues at coordinate 174 of JAXBDA010006918.1, forward strand.
ATTCTGCGCCCAATTTACCAATAAGAAATTGTGCAATTAATCGATCAAAACCTTACCGATATTAGAATGAGCTAATTTTTTTACAGAGATCCTTAAAAAAAATATTTTTAAAATATTGAACGGCTCCGATCATTTGTGTGAGATCCATTTTGGGTCCTACAAGAGCGGTGTACATTTGGTGTACACCAAAATGGTGTACCCCTAGCACGACTCCCTATCTTACAAATGGAGCTAATGAACGTCTACAGCATCTAGGAAAATCTTGAATGATAAGTACGGGCACTTAATTAATGATACGTACTTAATTAACAGGTTTACAGCATCTAGGCCATTCAGAAATTAATGATATGTACGGACATTCTTAATTATTGGAGCTAATGAACGTCTGAAGCATCTAGGACATTCAGAAATGAAAAGGTTTCATTTTTGTACCATAAAATTGATACTTTGCTGCCTTTACATGAATAAATATCACGATCGCGACCTACTAATAAACGTTTTAACTCATGAAAATAGAAGTCGTGTTGAACTCCCAAAATGGACTATGTGCTTGTTTTCTTAAAGAGGCCAGAGACAAAGCCTTAATCATCATAAATCTCTGGTGTTTGAGTTTGAAAAGTGAGGTTTGATTTTGAAGAGGAGGTGTGCAAAATAAGAAGAGGGGCCCATTCATTTTGCCAAGTCACCATCCACGTCAGATTTGTACATTTTCTAGACAAAACCTCTGTACCCATAGCATTATCCCTAGTAGTCTTGCACATTGAAACCTTTGGAAGGCTTTTTTTCCCTTTCTTTTCCCCCAAAAAACTGTCTTTAATTATTGCTAGACATGGTCAAAGCAACGATAAAAAGAGAAAAAGAGAAATGCGTCCACAGAAAACGATGGATAACGATAGTATAGTTAATGCCAAAATTCATAGTGGCTGAAAACAGATGTATCACGGTTAATGCTTTTTCACATTCGATCGACCCATTTATATCAAGATAAATTTGTAACGATCATGTCTTGGTTGCTATCCAAGCAACATGGATTCCAGCACTCAATGATATTATTGAGCTCTAAAAAATGAGGTTCCGATAAATAAACTGGGTCTAGAAAGAGCTCTCAAGGTCCAAGGATTTGCTCCTAACAAAAAGAATCATCATCGCCACAACGGGGATTGATCTCATTCAATAGTCATTAGAAGTACAGATAAATGGCCTTCCAAAACACACAAGGGAAAATTCCATGATCAAACCTGTATCCTTAGTATACATTCCTCAACCGAGCTTCGGCTTATGAAAAATCTATTTTCTTTTTTCAGGTTGACGTAAATAGCAAGGTTGTTGATGTAGATAGCATGGACGTAGTTTGTATAGTTGCACGAGTGATTGTCGTATATAGCCAGTTTGAAATAAAAAGTGATCGTAAATGTGTAGTTGTGGTTTGTATTATGTAAAATGTGAGGCTGCCACTTATCACTCAGGGGATATATTACTATACATCCACTGTTTCTCCATAAATAGCATGGAGGTAGTGGAGGCCCTGGTGACTCTTGATGACTCTGTAACGTGTCCCCTGTATTGGAATTGGGTGCGACACTCATTGTCGTTAAAATGGTTTTGAATTTGCTAAATGATAATCGCACTAGTAATTGCTTAAAAAAAAGTTCAATTTTGCATATGTTTATTATGTAGGTGCACAGATACTTTTTTCAATGTATTTCTGAAATGCGGACCAAATCATTACGAGTATTATTCGATTCAATTCACGATTCAGAAAAGGATTGTTTCCTCGTACAACGCTAAATGAAACTGCAAGCGAGCGCCTGAACAGTTTGTGTAACGGGCGTGCCAGGACTGTGCGGTACAGTTCAATTGTTGTAAAGGCCTGCGTGCCTATTTCTGACTTCGTACGTAACGGTTGCATTGTGACCCAAAGGGTAGAGCCACAAGATGGTTCCTGGTTTGCCCAATCGTAAATGACCTTAATTAATTTCCCAACGGTTTGGAAAATGAGAAACAACAAAGTAAATAAAAATCTAACTTGTACTAATGAAGATTAATAAAAATTGGGGTACAAGGAATCATAAAACAAGACCTAGACTAGACTAGATTTGTAAAACGATAAAGGAAATAAACTCAACGGAGTAGATGGCTTCACCGAAATTGAGAGGCTTTAACGAGTTGAGGGTCTTTGTGTTGGATATGGCCCATGGTGCACTTTTTCCCCTTGGATTACGGAAATAATTTTCTTACCCATTGGGCTAAAAATTAATTGGGCCTTGGCTAAGTTAAAGTAGAATTAATATGGCCCATTAATTTTACAAGTGGACTTAGCCCATTTAAATTCAACTTGGACTGAAATTTTGTCTCTTTGGCCTTATTAAGATTTTGTGCCAAATTTGGGTGTAAATAAGGGCCAATCCAATTCTCGATTCGATTCGCCATTTGACAACTTTGATGGCGAACACAACTTTGAATTATAATGATCATTGTTCGTCCCACTGAAGAAGCTAGAAGGTTTTTGTTGGCGCAGACGTGATCGCGCTATCTATGCGTTCACAACACAATATCCAATCTTCAAACTTTTATTTAGCGTATCAACAGCACACAGATGCATAGATCCCAATGTTAACAAAAAAATGAATAATTTTACAGGGTTAGAATTAACAAATAAGGAATTCGATCCAGATTGATACGGTGGAATGAGTGATGGTTTTTACCTATATATAATTCATCTGATATTTTACAGGGTAACAATAAACATTATTTAAAAAATATAAACGGGCTTTGATCATCTGTGTGAGACCCGAAGTGGGTCCAAATAAACTGATTTGTACTATTTCTGTACATCGAAAACTGTACCCATATATTGATGGATGGTTCTAAACCTACAAATTGGATGTGGAATGTGAGCCATTGGATTCAATACATGTTTTTACAAATTGAAGTTTAGATAACTGGAGGCAATTGTGTAATACGTTTGAAGAGAGTGGACAGTACTTCAAATTTTATATAAGAATGCACCTCAACCATTGGATTAAAACACTCCTAACCGCTCTAACAAAATGTCTTGTTCTAGGACCCTCGACTTCCTCCCTTGTAATATTGATAAATCAGAAAATGCAGAAGGATCTACTGGACCGAGGTAGATTTGGTCGAAGATTCCTTCACCGTCAATACATATAGCAGAGATGTGAGAAATTTTGTGCCAGTCTTCTCCTTCCTCCCAGCTGCGGCAATGAGGTTTCAGCAATGGACAGTTCACAATTCGCAGCCCAAGGAGGGAAGTGGGAAGTCCCTCTTCCGGCAAGGATTGGAGCTGAGGGCAATTCTCAATCTCCATGTACTCGAGAAAGCCAAGAAGTTGAAGTCCGCTTCTGTTCATTGATTTTCTTGGCCTCTCTAGAGTTACGGAACATAGCCGGCTCTTTGTATCTCTTCTTCACCATTGTTAGTGAACTCTCTCTCTCCTCGCCCGTGGACGTACCTCAATCTTGGGGGAACCACGTAAATCTTTGTGTCGTGTAATTGCTTGTTGGTTTGGTTTGTTTTCTCATTACTTTATCGCGTTCATAGCGTGCGTTTTACAACAGTCTGCTTGTTCTCTGCATCATTGAGCACCTTATTAAGTTCAAGCATTGTCACCTCCAGCTTCTTGAGGAGACTTTCGTCAAGCTTTCGATCCCGGAAGAAGTTGATGAACTCCTGGGAAGTCAAATAGTCAAGCAGCTTATCAACAATAGCGCTAACAAGTGCATCTCCAACCAAGCCCATGTTTTTCTGTTGTTTGCAGACTAAAGAGATCACAAGACGGTTGGGAAAGAAAGAGTCCAGGAAACCAAATTGAAAGAGTCTGCAACGTTTTGAGGGTGGGCGAAATTTGTGGAATATATTTCTTAATTCATGGAGTGAATTGGGTGCAGATAGACATTTGCTTGAGTGGAATTTACGGGATGAGAGTATTTTTTTATGTGGCAAAAACTGGAACATTGCTCAAAAGAAAGGGAATATAGAAATTACTGTTGAACAAAACAATATACAATTGGAAAAATTGCAAATACCGAGTTTGAAACTTGCCTAAATCCAATTTTATTGAGAAAGTGTTGGTACACTTAGGGTATAACGTAGATATGTTAGGCGTTTTTTTTGGTTTCATGTTACTCAGGGCGTACCTTGAAAGTATATGGTACTCAAAGTTTTGTGCATTTTTTTTTGGTGAAGGTACGCGTAGGGGTCTGAAAAACCTCAAAATAGTTGCGTATTTTTTTTGGTCAGTTATACATTTTTTTTTTTAATTTGTTGACTTTAGTTATGCATTTTTTGTGTGTTAGTTATGCATTTTTTATAGCCAAAAGTTTGGTAACCAAAATTTATTGTGGGGTGTAGCTGAGGCTTCTCCACATTCTATATAATCTAGTACTTTCTATTCACAGTGCGATGCTTGGAATTGGAGAAAAGGAACACGAATTTTTTTTTGAACAACAAATCCTGGCAATTGCTATGTCAAATTAAAAATTAACCAATGGACGTGAATTTAGCAATCCTAAATGTGAACAGAATTACCAAGTCCAATCATTGGTTAATTTTACAAAAAAAAATCAATTGGTGGAACGGTATTTATGGAAAAGAAAATCAAGTTAATTTTATATGATGGGTGGGCATGCCTGACACGAAAAATAAAATAAATCTATGTAGTTGAGCTAAAAATAAATATTTTTATGAGTAATTTTATACATTAGACATTAGTTTGATGAATTGTCAAGTAAAAAAAATAAAATTTTAACTAAAAGTAGGACTTTTTGACGTGACAAGACAACATGAACCCGACACGACTTGAAATATGACACGAAAATCTGATAAGTTGAAAAATGTTATAGGAATTTATAAATAAGATTATGATATATAACACGAAAATAACACGAAATAACCCGATACCCACGACACAACCAGTACTGGGGTTGCTTGAGGGAACCAAACAAGGCTTCAATAATATTCCGTGTCATGTGCGGCAGTTAACAAGCAAAACGTTAGTCAGAAGGTAAGACGTATAACAAAACAAAAACCTTAGGGTCAATCGGTGGTTGTATTAAAAAATCAAGGAGGCCAGCAATAGTAGCTATATATATTCTATTGGCCTGAAGCATTAGCTATGCAGAAGAGAAGACATTGAAAAAAAACAAAGACCTCTCGGTGGTCACATTAAAAAAATCAAGGAGGCCGGCAACTATAGCTATACAGAAGGTAAGACATACAGAGAAAAAGACCTCTAGGTGGCTGGCAGCAATAGTTATATTCTATTGGCCCGCAACAATAGTTATAAAAAAATTAATGTGGCCGGCAGCAGTAACTTTACAGAACGTAAGACATATGTGCAAAAGAACATTGGGTCAATTGATGGTTGCATTGAAAAATCAAGGTGGCCGGCAGCAATAGCTATGATCTATTGGTGATATTGGGAGGTACAGAAGAATGTATATTAAGTATTAACAGAGTATCTTTACCATATAATAGAAAGAAATGATTTCGCGTAGCGTATATATATTTTACCTAACCTAGTTGAAAAGGAAAGGCTCTTTGTGCACATGCATACATACAACCAACTCCAATAATCGAAACGTCAATCACAATTAATAGAGTACAACTCATGCATGAAACTCCCAAATGATAGGCAAAATTCTTATACTCCCTCTGTCCCATTTTGTTTGCTCACTACGATTATCCGTGCCATTTTCAAACGTTTATATCTTGTTATTTATAATGTTTTTAAAGTTTTTAAAATTTTTGTCTAATTGAACTAATTGAGATCTATCAAATAAGATCCATATTGCATATAAAATACATTATAGATTGAAAACTACAAGAGTTCAAAACGGCACGCATAATCGTAGTGAGCAAACAAAATGGGACGGAGGGAGTATGTTTTACATGATTTAATTTTCCTCATCTTTCATAGCTGAAACATTAATTTCTGAGATCAAGAAAAATATTATCCTCAAGTATTTTGGTCCTTTAGTAAAAAAATATAATGCCGTTTAGTTAAGGGAGTGAGAGAATCTAGACAATAATTTGCAAAGCAAGGGAGGTCAATTTAATTATCAGAACCTCAGGGGTCTTAACATTTCAAATCAAATGTGATTTGATCAAATGGCTGTGGATGTACCATAAAATTGATACTTTGCATTTGATTGTGACCTGTTTCTAGATCAAGACCTACAAACGAGAAAATAAAAACTGGGATGAACCTGCCAAGATACAGTTCAAAAAAGAACTCCCGAAGATAAACTATTTTCTTGTTATCAGATCAGAGAAAAGTCTTATTCACCAAAAATATTAAGTGCAATAAAAATTTTATGTGATATTTGGAGGCAAATGTAACCTATCTTCCTAATTATACAAGATAAATGTTATTTGATTAATTGGTGTGGATGTACCATGATAGTTTGCAAGAAATGGGATCTAAAACATTTTACTCAATTACAGGCTACAGCTTAAGCTAATCCTGAGAATACAAGTCGTGTTGAACAGTCCAAAATAGACTAGCTATTTTTATTTTTTTTAGGATCAGCAAAAAAATTTATTACCTCAAAACACGCAAAGTACATCGAGATAAAGGGGACAAATAGACAACCTATTTGGTTGATCTCCTAAAGAGACTAGAAAAAGGCCCTATTCACCAAAAATCTCAAGTACTATTAAGAGATCCACCACGAATAAAAACATCCAATTCTATCCCTGAAAACAAAGCTACAATTACAAAAGAACATATCAATATCCTGGAAATCGTCTCTAATGCTTTGGACGTACAGTCGTCTCAACATTTCATACTGGGGATTGGTTTCTGGTTGATGTAGGGCTCTGAGAACGATTATCGTTCTACGACTACACCCATTTTACACATGCTTGCATACTCAAACAAACGTGCGACCAAGGGTGTGAGTGGGACCCATGCTCGTGTGAACACGTAAACAAGTATATGTTTGTAGATTAATCCCTCTTTGAAGAACCCGATTACTCGAGTCATTATTTGGTGGTCAACACACCCGATGCCTTCCAACATTTACTACTTGTTTAATAACCCGGACACAAATTCCGTAGGAGTGTGCCAAAATCCTGTTAACTCGCCAAATCTACTCTACCTAAACCAACCCAAAATTCCACCCGCGATTGGAAGGATGAAAGAGTAGAGTTGGGCGGGTCATAAATACTGTAGTGGCAGGATGGGTTGATTGCGGGTGAAATCTTTTCAATCTGCTATAAATATTTTTTTTTGTTGAAGAATACCACCCATATTATTATCATTAACTTTGAAAATTTGACTGATTTTATTATTAAACTTGCTCTTTTATCCAAAAATTTGCTGAGTTGTTCATTGTTCTTGTTCACATAACCTTTGTTAATCTTGTGCTCTTTTCTTTTGCTTTCTCATTTGAAGTTATTTTTTCCCTTGTTGACATTAGCCACCACCCAGCCAGCCTTAATCATCGGTTGGAAACAACTCGTTGATTTTGGGGCTGTGTGGAATAGTAACAGGTGGAAAAGTACTCAACCAGCCAGTACGCGGTTTGTTGAGAGTTTTGTAAGGTCTATCGGTCACGATTTTATTTTATTGGTAAGTCTCATGACAAAGACACATTATATTGTATCATGTTTTATCGAGTCGTAATTGATTTTGTTTTTTTAGGAAGTCCGTTCAGGAAATATTTCTAAGATTTTGTACAATTGAAATGTAGAGTTTAGTAAGGTAATTAGCATGGAAGGAAGGGAATTAATATTTCTATGATCTTTGTCAAAACTAATCTCCATGACGTTACAAGCAGGGGGCGTGTTTCTTAACGAGGACGGACTTGCACAGGCAATGAAAAGGGATTTCTCTTGAATTGGAAACTTTGGACTTGGCTTGGCAAAGGAAATAAAAGAGATTCTTTGGGATTGGAGACTTTGGACGTTAGTTGTCATTTGGATTATATATCACTTTCAGCAGCCTCTTTGATAATCTCGGGAAAAAATATTGAGAGCAACTATTTGTCTCACAGAGAAGTATACACGGCAGTGCGAGTTTGTGTCTTGGAGTACACATGATCATGATCATCAAGCTTTTCAATTAACTCCAAGAAGTTTGTCTATCTTCCAATTCAACAAATTGGATCATTCTTCCGGTAGATTCTAGAAGTATCTCGGAGGACTTGTGGATTCAAGGCATTCGGCAATCAACCACTTGGTGCGGTGTACGTGGATTCAGCAACACGGTCTTTGGTCAGTCGGTGAGGATTCACGATTGTGTTAATTGAGATCGTTTTGTAACTGCACAATGTTTACTTTTAGTTGATTGATTTCCTCCCGTGGGTTTTACCCTTTTTAAAGGGATTTTCCACGTATATTCTTGTATTCATCTGTTATTATTTTAATTTCTTTTAATTTGCTTATTGAGTATTTAATAGCATAAGAAAAAAGATTTTTCAAGTTTTTATCTTACAACCTGCTGATACGGACCGGGCACATCCCTTACAAATGGAAGGGACAGAATTCATGGGAAACAAAATCTCTTTGGATAGATCAATGGTGGAGAAAAATGAAGACAATTTTTTGAGGCAGAAACATCAACATTTTGCTTTGCTAGTAGAGATTGACATGTCCTTCCAAAGGAAATTCCCAGGAAAAAAGTACCGAACACGACTAAATATGTTTATGATGAAAACTGCAACCAAACAAATTAGACAAGATAACTACCCAATTTGAGGGGCTGTGTACCCGTCGGATAGCCATCTCACTGCACAAAATTTGCTTTGGGACAGGGGAATAAGAGAACACAAGTACTAGCTAGTTATTAGAGAGATTAAATGTGTGCCTACAAAGCAAGTGTCAAAAGTAGGACATTCACGAAAAGTCTCCAACAATTTAAGTGATCGACCAGGTATAAAAGCATTCAATACAAAACTAGTAAACTACGATAGAACACATACAATCATCCAACCACAATCCCTATGCATTAGGGGTTGTGGTTGGATGGTTGTGTACCTTGTATTCTTGCACATTGAAACCTTTGGAAGGCTTATTTTTCCCTTTCTTTTCCCCCAAAAAACTGCCTTTAATCATTGCTAAACACGGTCAAAGCAACGATAAAAAAGAGAAAAAGAGAATTGTGTTCAAAGAAAACGATGAAAAACGAATCTCAACAGTGTAGTTTGCCCACATATGAGCCCCTTTTGAGCCCACTTCCGTGATCGTGCTAATCATGCCAAAATTCATAGTGACCGAAAACTGTTTTACCATGGTTAACTCTCTTTCACATTCGATCGAACCCATTTATATAAAGATAAATTTATAACAATCATGTGTTGGTTGCTATCCAAGCAACATGGATTTCGGCACACTCGATGATCTCATTGAGCTCTAAAACAATGAGAGGTTCCTATAAACAAACTGGGTCTAGAAAGAGTTCTCAACGGTCCAAGGATTTGGTCCTAACAAAAAGAAACATCATTGCAACAACAGGGATTGGTCTCGTTCAATAGTCATTAGAAGTACAGATAAATGGCCTTCCAAAACACACAAGGGACAAGAAATTGGTGGGTAATCCAGGAGACTTGCCGATAAAAAAATTAAAATTAATGTATGAACTGAGGACGAAAAAATTATGATTTATTCAAATATCTAAAATATTTCTGAACAGTACAAACTATAAATAAAGCAATCACGAAAGTCCACGAATGTCCTGAGAACTTCCCATCTGTTTACTATAACAGAATGAAATTAATGGAACCAAAATTCTGCCGTAACATATGGTGAAAATGAGAGTTATTTTACATATAAACAAATAGAGCTCCGGCATGGCACCACAAGTGACGAATTTTAAACACCAATTTTAATGTTGGGTGGAATTACCATTCCAATACATCTCACTTTGCCGGGTCTTGAACTTGAGTTTAAGTGTTGCAAGCCGGAAATAGCACTCATATCAGTCGCTGGTAGTTCGTTGCACCTGTGTGAAGAAGGATAAAAACAAGGACCGAAACGAAACACAAAAGACATAAGAGCGGGAAATTGATTGTATCGTTCCAATTGTAATTACTTTGATTTATGGTAAAGAAGTTGAGGTAGGAGTGGTACATGGATTTGAAGGGCAGTACCAAAATCACCGTTGTCCAAGGACTGACAAAGCTGAACAAGCGTTTCAGCAGCATTTAGAAATGTCCCCATTGTTAAGCTACGCAAACAAGGCACCAATTTTCCTTGAATTATCCTTGATTTCCGGCTTCTTAGCTGGATTTGCACGTGATCCTCCCAGGCTTCTGATGTCCGATTAAAAAGCCGTGTCAAGGTCATAGAAATTGGATTGATAAAAGCAGAAATCCAAGGAAAATGTTGCTGAATTTGTGATGAGACAGAGAGAAAAATAGCGGCACCTCAGACTTGCGTACCTAACTTCGTTTCCTCCATGTCAAACACTGAAAACTGGTTTGATGACAATCATGTAATACCAACGCAATACGAGCACTTGCCTCCACAAATTCATAATCTGAACACAGCCCAACTTATCTGCCATCGCTTCTCATACAATTTTGGCTACCCAAGACCAGCCCGCTTTTAGAAGCCATGCAATGCAACCGGACCAAAGTTGTAAGCTTTTATCAAATCGCAGCCACACAATTGAGATTTTGTGATGCTGCAAGAGCTTATGCTGAGTATAATTCCAACCTAGAAAAATTAATCACTCAATTAGAGAAATATGCAGTATGCTCTACAGAAGGTCCAAGCAGTTTAAGAACTTAAGGGAACTGAAAATGCGAGTGAAAAATGCTAAGATCTTGGCTAAACCACTCTAGGGAAGGGTCCGAAATAGTCTGAAAAAAGTTACTCAATCAGACCTTAAGTTTCTTCTACAGAAAAATCAGTCCTTGTGTAGCTCAGCATTAAACCAAGTTGAATGCACTACCACGGGACCAATCGAAAGGCGATTCTCCGCTGATTTATATAATATTGAAACATTTTTTCCATCTTATGAATAAAAAACCTTGTCTACATTCCCCAAAATGTATAATTTCCTAGCCAGAAAAGAAAACAATGCGCATAACAGATGAGAAATCAAACCTGCATGGTTGTACATGCCTCTAGCTGTTTGGTACCAGTCAGCTAAATTTGAAACTCTGGTTAATTGAGAACCAGATAAGAACGCTGAAAAGCTGCAGTCTCTGCCTAATCCGAAGTAAAAAAAGATCAGCGAACAAAAGATTAAGCGAATTGCATGACATTGAAAAAGAATTTTAACATGCAGGCTTAAAACAAGCACTTGTCGGGTGGAGGAGTATTGATCACAGACTAACGGTGTATGAAACTCACAAAGAGATTTGAATAAAACACTCACAATTTTATTGATCTTCACTCAATATGAAAATTACAGAGGAGGAATATTTTCTCTAATTCTCTGAAGCTCTTACTCCACACTCGATATCAAACTACCACAATTACATGGTATTTATAGATTGAACTAGAGAAAAAAACAAATATGAGATAAACTCACATTTATTGGGCATATCTCAAAACGTATCATGAAAGTACCAAAAAATCTTCAGCCTGATATTTGAATAGTAGCCCATGTTTTTGCTATGGGCTGCTGAGAACCAAGTTGCTCAAGTGTAACAATGTAACACATGTGAACTTAGAAGAAAGAGAACTACAAAAAGCTTCGAGCACTTGTTACACTACAAGTACATGCAGTAAGAAAATATATCCTTGCTTGCCTAGTATACTAAATTTGTAGCAATTGTAAAATAAGAAGAAAAGATATCGAGGTTTTTTCCTGAAAGGACCAAAAACGTTTGGCTATGCTAATAGAGATAGATAGTTCCTATCAAAAGAATTTCTTAAAAATACCTTCTGAACACCGCCAAACCAAATGTTTTCGGATGACAACTGTGAGTCTGCAAGCGAACAAAGCCGACAAGATCACATCCCGTTTTGAGGGCCAATGTACCTGACTGAATAGCCATCTCACAGCACACACTTTTCCATACGACTATTAGAGAGCTAAATGATGTATTATCTTGCACAAAATAGCCTGAGCATAGGGGAATAAGAGAACACAAGTATTAGCGATTTAGGAGAGGAATTTAATGTGTCGAAAAACAAATGTAGAACATTAATCGTCAAATGGGGGCTACATTATAATTGTTGCAAAGAAATTAAAATAAAACAGAGTAGGCCCATTACATTTACTCCAGCTCATAGAAATCAGTTTACAAAAGTAGAACCCTAGAGGAAAATATCGCTGAATTTGTGATGAGAAAGAACTAAAAATAACTGCACCTCAGATTTCTCTGTCGCTCCCTGTGCTCCAGGTCATACGCTAAAAATTGTTTTGACCACAATCATGTAACGCCGAAGTGATACGAGTGTTTCCCTCCACAAAGTCATAGTCCAAACATGGCCTAAATGATCTGCCATCGCCTCCGTCCAATTTTGGCCAACGAAGATCCCCCCGCTTTAGAAGCTGTGCAATGCAACCAGACCAAAGTTGTAAGCTTTCATCAAATAATTGAGATTTTGTGATGCTTCAAGAGCTTATGCTTAGTAGAATACCAACCTAAAAAATTAACCACTGAACTAGAGAAGTATACAGTAGCTTAGATGTTCTACAGAAGCACCAACTGTTTACGATAGAAAATGATGCAACAAAATCACATTCTTCTCTGAAAAGTAAACTTAAGGGAACTATGAATTTGGAAAATGCAAGTGCAAATGCTAACATTAAACCAAGTGAAATGCACCACCATACTACCAATTGAAAAAGCATTTCTCTGATGATTTAATAAAATGGAAAACATTTTCCCGCATCTTTGGAAAGATGTTCGTGTCAACCTTCCCATATGATTTCGAAAAAGAAAATTTCAAAGCCAGACAAGAATAGAAGTGCACGTACTGAGAGAAAGATGAGAGATCAAACATGCATACCCGAGCATGCCTCTAGTTGTTTATTATCAGTTGGCTAAATTTCAAACTCAGGAAGTTGCAAACCAAACAAAATTGTTCAAGAAGATGAAAACCAGAAAAGAATGTTGGAAAGCTGCAGTCATTGCCTAATCAAAAGTAGGAAAATTAATGAAAAAAACATTTAAGTGGGTTGCATAACACCGTAAAGGAATTTAACATACATGCTTAAACAAGCACCAACTTCAATGTAAAACAGCTCAATTTTTAAGAGAATAAAGGACAGGCATACAATACCCAGTTCCTCCAAGTTATTCCACTTCACATCCAATCACCATGTATTTTGGTACTGATTTTTCAGCTTACAAAACATAAGTCGCAAATAGTACTAAGATTTGGAACAATTTTAGAATAGCCACCTAGGCCAGTTACATTGTGTTACAGCTAGGAGAAATCTGTTTGCAATTAGCTATATGTTCCGAAAATGGATCTTACTGTGGACGACTATGTCTTTTGCGCTACTTGCCACACGGCAAACAATTCTCAGTTCCTTGGGAAAATATGTTGCAGAAGAATCACTATAACTTTTATGGTTGCTATTTTTTATGTTAGTAGTGGTAGCAATAGTAGTTCCAAAAGGCGCAAACTGCTTGATCAAACAAAGCCAAAGGATGAAAATTACAAAAAGGATCACGAGGAAAAAGAATGAATGTGGAGGTCCGTACTTCTCTGCATGCAGCCCTGTTTCGGATGAAAAAAAAATCAAAATATCCAGAATTTGATCGTCTTTATAAAAAAAAAAGCAGCTTTTTCTCAAAGAAAATTTACATTTTTTTGACTACCCCCGAAAGAGAAGTGGTTGAGAAGTTAGTATTGGCTGGCTGGAGAATTACTAACAAAAGAATCAAAAGATGAATGGAATGAATAACAACAGGTTCAAATTTTCTTGGAAGTATTATATATTTGGTGCAGAACAAATACCTGAGTGGGAAGCTTAGTTTTCCCTTTCTGCATATACTACCATCGAAAAACATCACTGTCTACTGGACCGAGATTGACTTGGTCTAAGATTGCTTCACCGTCCATAATTACAATAGGGACTTGAGCAATCTTATGCCAGTCTTCTCCTTCCTCCCTGCGGCAGCGAGGTGTCAGGAATGGACATTCTCCTATTTTGAGTACAAAGAGGGAAGTGGGAAGCCTCTCTTCCGGCAAGGATTTGAGCTGAGGGCAGTGCCAAATCATCATGTGTTTGAGAGAACCAAGAAGTTGAAGGCCCCTTTTGTTCAGTGATTTGAGATTTTTCTGATAACTGATGACGAGTGATGTAATAGTGGAGGGCAGCAGCCCCTCCTCTGGAAACGACTCCACTACATCTTCAGATCCAAGGTCACCTGACAGTGTAAATTCTGTGAGAGAGGGGAGTGTTTGCAAACCCCAATCTCTCCGGCCACCAACAAGTTTCTTGCAATCCCTGATCGAAAGAGCATTTAATTTGGAGGGCAGACCCCCTTCCGGAAAAGACTCAATTTCTGGACAATACGCTAGAAATAATGTCTGAAGAGATGGAAGGAGGGTGTGCATTTGTTCTGGCAGGGCTTTTAGTTTATGGCAACTACTGACCCATAAAATACACAGCTTTGGAGTAGGTAATCCTCCGCAGGGAAAAGATACCATATTATTGCAGGATATAAAAATAAGGAATTGAAGAGATATCTGATTTTTTAGCTCAATCTCATTTGGAATCAACAGGGTCTCAAAATTTACGCACTCAAAAAATTTCAGATATTGAAGCTTTGGGAACAAACCTAGAGGGAAGGATTTGAGACTCTGACAGCCATCCAAGTACAGTCTTTTAAGGGATACGTAGCAGTGGCTCACCTTCACAGATAGTGGGAACACTAGTTCCGGACACCAACGAACACCAAGATCTGTCAAATTGTTGAGGTGCATCATACCATCCGGAAATGACGAAAGACTTGAACATTTCTTCACATTCAGATCCTTCAGATTTGTTAGTGTTAACAGCTCGCTTGCAAATTCCTTCAAACTTTCAAAACCTGAAATCTCCAGCGTTTCAACAGAAGACACACCTTTCCACTCCAAATGTACCCCTTGGCATTCCTCCAACACTAGCTCGCGTATAGATGTAGTATTCGGAAGTGAAGCCAAAATCTCATGGCATTCATTTATCTCTAGCCTCACGAGAGAAGGCACCTTCTTTGGTAAGTCTCCGATCAGCTTGGGACACTTGATTACCTCTAGCTTTCGAAGTCGAGAGAACTCTCCGGTTTCTAATTGAAGCCATTGCACCCATTCCGACATTTCTTCAAAACGTAGAGTCTCGAGAGATTCAAACGGTTTGCTTAAAGAATCACTCTCTCCATAAAATTCACTGCCCACGTCCCTTATTCCTGGCATCCTTGCAATGGTAAGATTTTTCAAAGAGCGTATTTGACCAAGTGAGGGCAAGGAAAAGCAAGACTCGCAATTCTCCAAACAAATCGACACCATATTGCAAAATGATTGATCTCCTAACCACGTAGGAAATCTTGTGCCTCCATAGTTTTTTATCTCAAGGCACTTCAAGTTTGTATGAGGCTTTAGGTTTTCAAGTACATCTCCTTCATTCGGCAGAGCATCCGTAGTGCTACCCCATTCCAACGCTAACTTTTCAAGGTGCCTTTTTTCCTCCATCTTTGCTTCCGAGGCATCAGTGCCACTCATTACATTTTGCAAACCTGAAATGGAGATTGTTCCGCTAAGACGATGAAGATCTTTTAACTCATTAATACCTGACGCGCTGCACTTTCCCACTATAAAGACACTTAATTCATGGAGATCTTTCAACCTACTCATTTGCAATGGCATCTTTTTTAAGTTAGTTCCACTTAAATCAAGATGACGCAATAGAATTAGGTTTACAATCTCAGTCGGCAAGGTCGTAAGAAGATGACAATTAGATAACAACAATGTTTCTAAATTGTACAGGGTACAAACTAGTTTAGGCAACTGTTTGATTAGTGTATTGGAGAGGTCCAAAAAGCGCAAATGAATGAGATTTCCATATGAATGAGGCAATTCCACAATCTGATATGTCGACAAAGAAAGGCATCGTAAGCGTGTCAATTCTGGCAGAATCTCATCCAAAACCTTTTTGCTCAACCATCGTTTTTCATTCCTTCTACACTTCAATGGTAGGAAAGTTCTTAAATACTTAGCGTCCTTAATTACCTTGAGCTTCTCAAACCCATCAAATTTACCTGGAACATACGAGAAATGACGTACATCTTGAAAAATACCACGTCGCTTGCCATCCTCTAGCCTATAACAAAAATCTCCAATCACAGATTGAGCTAAATCATTAACAAGATCATGCATGACAAAACAAGAATTATTAGCACTTGATCTTTGAAAAAATGACCTTGAAAGCAATTCGTGGAAGCACTCATAACCTTCTTCTTCCACAGTCTTATTACTTTTGGGCTTCCCCAAAAAACCTTCTGCTATCCAGGTTAAGACTAATTCCTTCACATCGAACTCATAATCCTTAATGAATATCGAACAATACGCAAAACATCTTTTTAAACGAGAGGGGAGATAATGATAGCTCAGTCTTAAAGCTGGAAGGATGTTGCTGTTCTCCTCTGGTAGTTCCCATATGCCACTTTCCAATATATTATTCCAATCCTTAACATCTCGTTGGGAGCGCAAAAGACCACCCAATGTTTTTGCAGCTAAAGGCAAACCATCACATTTTTTCACTATCTGCTTACCAATCTTTTCAAGGTTTGGATGTGCATTACAATCTCCCTTCTCAAATGCATGTTTGGAAAACAACTTCCAACAATCATCCTCTGACAATTTTTGCAAACCATGAATAGGAACTGTTTGCACGATAGATGCAACTCTCTCATTGCGCGTTGTAACAATAATCTTACTCCCGCGTGCTCCAAATTTGAAAGGAGTCATCAACATGTCCCAATTCTCATACTTCTCGTTCCAAACATCATCCAAGACAATAAAAACCTTTTTCTCGCTCAATGATTCCTTCAGCTTGACCTGGAGGGAGTTTAGATCATCTGCTTCAAAAGCACACCCATTGACAGCCTCGACAATTGTTCTTGTGACCCTTAAAACATCAAATACATCAGATACACATACCCATGCTTTCTTATCAAAATGAGCCTTCACTCTGTCATCATTGTACAGAAGTTGAGCAAGAGTGGTCTTGCCCACCCCACCCATCCCCACAATCGGAATCACATCTATCCCACCGCTACTTTCTCCATCAGAGAGCAACAATTTCATTATCTCTTCTTTGTCATTCTCCCTTCCATAAACACATGATTCGTCCACCAAAGAAGTTGTTTGCAATCTGGTTTGGGACCAGTTCTGTCCCGCAACTTCTCTCAGACCAAGTGCATCTTTGGTTTTCAAGAAATGTTCTAACATGCCCATCATTTCCTCTAATTTGGAGTTCATACCACCGCTTTCCTCTGACTTGGAGTTCATACCACGGCCAAGTAACCAATTCAAAGGGGAGATCAGAGAATCTCTTAACCTTTTTTGGCCTCTAGGGTACTCGGCTTCCACCTTGCACCGCAAAGCCTTGGTAGCGATCTCATCCACCAAGTCTTCAGCATCGTAGATGGCATCTTTCAGCTCGTTCAGCCAATCTTTCACATTTGAATCAGTGAACTGCTTGTACTCTGCATCATTGAGCACCTTACTGAGTGCAAGCATTGTAACCTTCAACTTCTTGAGGACACTTTCGTCAAGCTTTTGATCCCGGAAGAAATTGATGACCTCCTGGGAAAACAAACAGTCAACCAGCTTTCCTACTGCAGCGCCGAGAAATGCTTCTCCAACCATCGCAGCCATGTTTTTCAGTTGTTTGGAGAGTAAAGAGATCACAAGAAGGTAGGGAAGGAAAGAGTGTCGGAAACCAAGATTGAGATTGAGAGCCTCTGTAACCTTTTGAGGGTGAGCGGATTTTACGGACTAAATGTGTTTTTTATCCATGGAATGAATTGGGTGCACATGGACATGTGCTTGAGCGGAATCTATGGGCAAAAACTGGCACACTGTCATTTTCTATCTTTAGCAACTTAGGTCTTAGCAACTTAGGTCCCGCTGTAGCTACTTTGGCCATCCCTTCCCTATTATCCCATCCCCGCGGGTTTTGTGGGCTACTATTCTTTTTTTTCTTTTTCTTTTTCTTTTCATTTATCCTTTTTGGGTATGCTTTTGCAGGATGTATATTCGTTTAGTCTCTTTTTATTTCAAGTTGATTTACCAAAAAAAAAAAAAAAAGATTACGCTCATCAGACTCTTTAAATTTTGGATCAAATTACACATTAAAAAGCCACTTTATTACTTTAGCTAGTCACTTTTACAATATCTACTGTATCAGACTCTCTATTCTAACTAAATTCTATCAATATTTCATTATTTTTCTAATATAATTATTGAAATGCTATTTGTCTTATTTTTATTTCAAATGCCATACTCCATAATGGCTACACTATACTTTCATATTGGCTATATTCCAACGACTATATTTTGTAATGACTATATTCTAATGACTATATTTTGTAGGATAGTCGAACCTTGTCGAGCACTTGTGAGATCTATATAGCTAGTCGTAGGGCATTACGTTCTTAAATTACATTTTTTAGGAGTCATTTAAAATTTCATTTGTCTTAGCAACTATAAAAAGTGATTTAATTTGGTTTTACCTTTGAAATGTGTAATAAAAACTTTTTTAATGCTCATAGTTTCTAATATAAACACCCTTGCTATATATGGAAAATAAAGATGTAAAATCATACAAGGGTAATGCCGTTTGGAATGGATAAGGTGTAAAAAAGATTAAAATATTGGGTAGCCTATGAATAGTGCCTCTCTTCTTGAGAAGAGTCACTGTAGCAATTTTTTATTTGATACAGCCAATGGCGAGGCTGAAGCAGCAAGGATTTTACACTTTTGCTCGTTAGTCTAACTTCACAGGGGGGAGAAGCGAGTAAGCCTCATCATCGGGCCGGGCCGGGCCAGCCCAAGCCTGCCCGCAGGCCGGGCATAGCGGGCTATTTTTTTGAACTGGCCG
>JAXBDA010006919.1:2752-19190 GCA_036023075.1 Gaultheria prostrata
GGGAAGAGAGGATGGGGGGGGGGGGGGGGGGGGGGGGGGGGGGAGAGGCGGCGCCTCCCCCCAGGCGGAGATCTGCAGAGCGAAAGGTTCTATAGAGAGGGAGAGACGATTTGTTTCTAAAGAGAGGGAGAGACCTATTCCTGATTGTAACATAAAAAGCATGAAATCACATTTCTGTTACTGTTTATTCCAAATATTGAAATCATGAAAAGAATACATCACATCTCAATTCCCCCTCGATATTGCTATCATCCAAACATAGCCGAAAATTTATAATTCTGATCACGTGACGGCCATATGATTCTTGCGTAATTACTCACACGTAAAACAGTAGATGTGAATAATGACATGATTCTGAATCAGCATCCAATAATTTTCCACGCGTCCAAATGAGAGAGGGGCGTGGCCCCACGCTCATGTCCACTTGCTGTACTCTCTCGCTATTGTCCAAAATTAAGGGAGAAGAAAGAAAAAAACACGCTCCCTATTTAAGTTATCCAGTCTCTCTCTCTCACTCATAGCTTGCAATTACGTCTTCGAACGTTTTGCACAGTGACTCGAAGAAGAACTTGAAGAAGGAGGAAGATGGTGATCAATCGTCTCTTCCGATCATCTCTCAGAAGAACCACCACCTCCACCTCTCAGGTTTCAATTTTCCCTACTGCCTAAACAGCCTAATCGATTGGTATTTACGAACACACATTCAACACAACAAAAGAATGGAAAAGTAAAACTTAGATTGTTTAGGTTTACGTTTGTGTTTCTGTTTGTATTCGATGAGTTACGGTGTTTTCTGTTCTACTTTTTGGACGATTTCACACTGTAAATCTTCATGTCACGGTTTTATTTTTCAAAATCAGCCAATTTCCTAATCATTCTCGCTTTACCATTGGGATCCGAATTTGATTGTCCGACTTGAAGACGATCATATTCCACTAGATTTGTCAAACATGGAGGAATTTCGAAATTCTACTTGGTTTTTAATTTCTTTTGTTTTTCCGGTGGCATATCTGTAGATTAATTCTTGACGACGCTTATTTCTGTTTCATTTCATTAGGCTCATAATCATTTCCACCTTTTCTCTCATTTCCGGAAATTCTCTCTCTCTCTCTCTCTCTCTCTCTCTCTCTCTCTCGTTGTTGATTTGTTATCCGTGGCTGACTTTTTATTGGTGAGGAAGAATGGTATGTGGGCCCTACCGGAGCCAAATAATTGGGCAGCCGAATAGGATCCACTACAAACTATTGTTAGATTATTTTGACCCCGTTTTTTTTGCAATTCAGTAAAGAACAACTGATCCTATTTTCCCATGTACAGATTCTTCCAGCAAAAAATAAGTAAAATGTATCTTCCCTGAAATTTTTTAATCAACTATTGTTTAAGAGGCGATATCATTGTTCTGAGAATTTTTGTAAGATGTTGCAAATTTCAAAAGGCAAGATTACATAAGGATAAGGGCAATATGAAAACTGATGTATATAGTCAAGTCAAAACTATGGACTATGGCAATGCAGGGGTAAAAAACTTACGCCCAGTATCGGTATCAGGTATGACATATGCGATATGGGTCGGTATGAAAGTGGGGCGGAATGGAGTTTACAGTTTAGTGGATCAAAATATGAAACTGTAGAACTTGGGCGCGGAGATTAGTGAACGTAATGGAAACCATACAACAAGTGATAATTCCTAGTATTTAATCTATTATGTTACATTAACTGGAGCCACAATTAGATTGTCATTTAATCTGATTCAGCAGCTCAAGACTATAATCGTCACATTCTCATTGTTCTTTTGTACTTAAGAATATAGTTGCACTTCACGTTGAAGAGTCTATTGTGATGAACACAGGATTGTACCCTTGTTACTGTGAATACTACTCATGCCCATCTCAGGCACTCAGTAACTTTGTTGACATATTTAATGTGTAATTTTTCAGGTTAGTTTGTGCATAAATCAAGCTTCAGAGTCTAGAAGTTTGCAGGAACGTTTGCTTGAAGCTCCCTTACAGGCCAGATGGTATAGTACACAGGCATCTTTGCAAAAGGATGTTTCAGCTCCTGATTTAAAGGATGATAAAGTGTATGCATGTTACCCTCTCTCTTTCTCCTTCTTTTGGATGTTTGTGCGTATTTAGAAGTCAATATGTCTTTATAATCCTTTGTAGCTTTTGAGTGCGCATTTACTGGGTGGTATTATTAGTTTTATATGAGAACTATAATTATCTTTCTTCCTCAGGTTTAAGGGGCATAGTATGTTGGCACCTTTTACTGCTGGGTGGCAGACTACTGACTTGCATCCTTTAGTAATAGACAAGTCCGAGGTATACATTTTTCCTTTAGTCTACTCCCTTTCTCCCTTTCTTTCTCTTACTTTTGGTATTGTAGCTTCATATGAGAGGGAATTGAACCCAAATCCATTACTAGGCAGTGCAGCTCAATTCCCCCTCTCCATTTGATGGCGAGTGAACATAATCTTTGGCCACATCAAGTGTATTTTGACCCTATTCTTCTCCTTGCTGTTTTAAGTGCAAATGAACTTGAATCCAGATCATATGAATTACAGTTTGAACCCCCATCCTAACAACAGGACCAAAATCTTTTTCCTTACCACTTGGCATGCCCCATCTCGATCTGAGCATCATCCTTTCTCGTATTGCTGTTCTGGTAAGCTTTTTCTTTGGCCAGGTGTTGCACACTTAGCTACTTATCTTTATTGTTTGTAGGGTTCCTATGTCTATGACATCAATGGAAAGAAGTATCTTGATTCTCTTGCCGGTCTATGGTGCACAGCTTTAGGTAACAATTCTCCATCCCAGCCTCATCGCTTCTCTAAAATGGCTGCACTGATATAGAAGAGCAACATTGAGCTTATGAGGGTAATGCTTTAAACGAGGAAGATAAAGAAAACATGGTCACTTAGGGACTAAATGATGCTTTAGCTCTTAATGTAGCGAATGGAGTACACAGTTTACACATGCAACCTTAAATATCTGAGAGGTTGGAGTGACATTGGGCAATCCAAAATCAAATTTAGAAATACAAAAAGAGGGAACAGGCACTCAGAAGATACACATAAGCTTTTGTTTGGTTAAGCGCCTTAACTATGACTAATGAGACTTTGTGATTGCATCAATTTTTTCTTTATTATTATAACGTGCCTACTCCTTTTTACTTCTTGCTTCTTGGTTTTCGCATTTGTCTTTAATCTTAACATGTCTACATTTGTGTCTTATTTCTTTTGGAAATTTAGCTGGATCTCATGTTTCTTTGTTTGATTTGATTCATAAGTGGAAACAGGATATTGAATCAGTAATCACATATTGGTGATGCTAGGCTTGTATTGGTTGGCAGTTTCATACTAGTGGGTGCAACCTTAGGTAGAACCTAAGCCACTACCAAAATGATACATTGGACATACCCACGAAGAGACCAAAAAGTCCTATGAGACTATGGGAGGCCTTCATTGAGATGTGAAAGTGGGAAGAGCTCCACTGGCATGAGGAAGGATAGAAAAAGCTTAGAGATGCTATGATTTGATCTTCAACAGCAGGAAAATGCTACGAGAGATCTTCAATGGCATGAGGAAGGATGGAAAAAGCTTAGAGATGCTATGAGTTGATCTTCATCACCAGGAACAAATGAAGACGACTTAAAATGTCTTGTGTCAGCTTGATTGTCTACGGTGTAGGTCAAGTTGTGTTTGTAAGAAAGATCACCCTGCCTTTAGCTATGGTAGACAATATCCAAGTCCAGAGACTGGACACTTCCAGTCTCATAGTATGGTTGAACCAATCTTGAGTTGTAGTTGACCTAGCTGAAGTCCAGAGAGTACTAATGAAGACTAGGTTGCAGCTTCGTCGGCCATCATAGTTTTGTGGCCTGTGGTCCTGGGAAATTTTTATAAGACTAGCCATTAACTAATAGTAGGATACTCGGCTGTCTATCCCATATGAGTTAACAAAAGGCTAAATGTTGTTGCCTCTAGCCAGGTAGTCAGCAGGTGATGACGTTTACTAGTCAGAGGCTACAGAGACCACAAGGCCATTCTCCTTAGATATAAGGTGATATAGAACACACCAGGGCGGATTCTGAAAAAGAGTTAATTCCTGTGCCTTTAAATGTTCTGAAACTTCTTCAACTCTAACAAACTGATTACCATTTTATATGAAAAGAAAACTCGCGCCTCTGCAAACTGTGCTCACTTGGCAAAAGGCTAACCACCTTGTTTGTCCAAGAAAAAAAGACATTTTTGTTGTATAAATAATGATTGTTCTTCATTAAGTCTCAGGGTAATCAACAATTAATTGATAAGATGAACATTTGAACTTTCAAGATTAAAATTTTTAAGTTACCACTCGTGACAGGGGGAGAAGGTTTGGGTTAGTTGTAGTTAAAAAAAAAACGTAGTGGTAGTTAGCTAAAACATCTATCAGTTATTGATACTGCATGCATTTAATATCCAGACAGTTTACGTTTTTGGGAGGGATAGGGAAAAAGAGATGGGCAGGGGAAGAAAGTGGTTTAGGAGAGAGAAATTGGTGGGATCTGAAAGGGCATGATAGGTATTGTTTGGCTCATCGGTAGTTATCTAATGCTATATTGCGACAAGGTACAGCTATAAATTCTCCTCCGTCTTATTGTCATTTTCTTTTTACATCACTCTCACACCATCACGGCAAGTGTGTACTGTGTATTGTTGGGTGAAGATTACTATCATCAGGAAAAGGAAAGTAATGATTCACACAATCCAACGGATACTCTTTCTCTATCATCAGTATTTTTTACGCAGCAAAATTTAGTTGTGTGCACACCACCTCCACTATGCAGTCTATGCTGTCAAGTTCATGTACCTATCTCATCTGGATTGTTATATTTATCTCTCTGGTTTTCATTCCTTATACTTGTAAAATCTTGCAGGGGGAAATGAACCTCGTCTTGTTGCTGCTGCAACTGCGCAGCTAAATAAGTTGCCATTTTATCACTCGTTCTGGAATCGTACTACAAAACCCTCTTTGGTATAGCTGAGGAAATTTGGTTGATATTGTACTTTTAGGATCTCGGTTCCATTTTCACCTCAGTTTCTCTCCAAATTACCAGGATCTTGCAAAGGAACTTCGAGAAACATTTACTGCAACCGAAATGGAAAAGGTCTTTTTCACGAATAGTGGATCAGAAGCCAATGACACACAGGTTATCAGGATGTGCTTCTTTTGATTTTCTTTTGCTTGATTTCTTTTTGGAGCTGCTAAATCCACTGACAAATGTGATGAATCCAAAGCCTTTTCTCTCTCATAGTTGGCCTCACATGTGGGAGTCATGGGAGAGGGGGGCTTCTAAATCCATCAGAAAGGGGCTGATACATGCATTACGCACTCCACTTCTGCACATTCTCTTTATGAGAGGCTAAAAGACACCAAATGGAGTGCAAGAGACTATACGGATATGTGGACATCATTTCTTGGGGATAAAAATTAAATAACAGTAATCAGATCGAAAGCTGCAGTTTGATAACAAGCATGAATTCCAAACTTCATTAGAGACCAGCCAGTCTGAAGATCATCTTTTCTGTTTGATTGTAGGTGAAGCTTGTTTGGTATTATAACAATGCACTCGGAAGGCCAAATAAGAAGAAGTTTATTGCTCGAGCAAAATCGTAATTCTCTTGTTCAATAATGGTATTGTATTTTGTTCATTCTATCATTGTATAACTCCGAAAAGTAATTGTTGTTTTTTTTGGTTTGACAGATACCATGGGTCAACTCTTATAGCAGCTAGTCTTTCTGGGTAGGATACTTGTTGATAAGCAGCACTATCAATCACTCAAAGTTCTTTTCTGTCGAGCTACCTTTTTTCCCCTTTCAAATCTATGAAACTCTTTGATTATAGAGTTTTTTTTTTTTACAGCCTTACACCACTCCATCAACAATTTGATCTGCCAGCTCCATTTGTGCTGCATACCGACTGCCCTCACTACTGGCGCTATCACCTTCCAGGTTGCCATAACCTTCTAACTTCTAAGGGTACTATTCGTGTTTTAAGATAGAGAATAATAATTGGCTAAAGAATGCATGTATTAGGTGAGACGGAGGAGGAATTCTCAACCAGATTAGCTAATAATTTGGAGAATCTCATTCTCAAAGAAGGACCAGAGACGGTGATCAATATTGTTTTTACCTTTTATCATGGGAAATCATTTAACGATAAGAAAGAGCAAATGTACTTCGTGTTACTGACATTTTGTGGTGGCTTATTTCAGATTGCTGCATTCATTGCAGAGCCAGTAATGGGGGCAGGAGGTGTGATACCTCCCCCTGAAACTTATTTCGAAAAGGTCAATTATTTGCTTATTTCCTCTTTTATTGGTTTTGAAATGCCCACTTTAATATTCTCTTCTTTGGAAGCGTGGAAAATGTGATACCTGCTCCTTTAGTTGTGTATAAGAACGAATATGGTGTGGTGACATGAAGTTGTCAAAAAACATTAAATTCCCAGGTTTATGGTCTAATAAGTGGCTGTGCTCAATTATAAGATGTACAAGTTTTTAGTGTGCGCATAGTTGTTAAATAAACAGTGAAAGGGGAGATGCCAGTTTGATTCGACCTGCTCGTCGAGAGTAAAAATTGGATGGATTAAAATATGCTCTCAATGGAATGGTCTCAAGCAGGCTTTGACCTTGTTTTGCTGACCTCTATACCTACCTACTTAAATTGAACTGCTGATAATTGATATGCGAGTTTTTTACAACTTAAATCTTTCAATCGAGTCTCAATTTGTTTTTTATTTGCCCCTTTCCCAATTAAAACTTTTGGCCTCTATGAATTTGAAGTCACTGCTCATATTCCTGTCTGTTTGAAAAAGTATAACATAGTTTCATCTGGCTTTGACGATTACATCTTCAAGTAGAAGAATGCAATTTGCGTTGCAGAGTTTTTGTTAATTTATCGAACTCACTGGTTTGAATTTGTCAGTCGTTTGTATCATCCTTTTCATTTCTGTTGACATTTTTCAATCTATCTATGTTGAAACTTGTGATTTCTACATGCATTCTATTTTTTCCATATATGATGCAGATTCAAGCTGTAGTAAGGAAATATGACATTCTCTTTATTGCCGATGAGGTACTCTAGATCTGGAATTGTTATATTTTCCAACTTTTTTGTTTTTGACCCATAGGTGAGAGCTTCATCTAGCATTCTTCACATTTCTTACTGTAGGTGATTTGTGCATTTGGAAGGCTTGGAACAATGTTTGGCTGTGATAAATACAACATCAAACCAGATCTTGTATCAGTAGCAAAGGTAGAGTAGACTGTAGTCTGATACAGGCATCCCTTGTTTGTGGCAGAAAAATTATTTTGAGTCCTTCATTGTCTTAATTTTTCTCAGGCGCTTTCTTCTGCCTATTTGCCTATTGGGGCCGTCCTGGTGAGCCCTGAAGTTTCAGATGTCATACATTCCCAAAGTAACAAACTTGGTAATGTCGTGAACTTTTTTTGAGGATACATCTGGATTCTCCTTTCATTCTTTTGGCTTTTTTGGAGTGTGTAACTTAATACTGTTTTTGATTCTCTTTACAGGGAATTTTTCTCATGGATTTACTTATTCTGGGCATCCGGTGTCGTGTGCTGTGGCACTGGAAGCACTCAAGATCTACAAGTATGTTCCTTGCATTTCAGTTTTATCATCTGATTATGTGAATTAAAAATCAGAGGGTGATGATTCATTTTTATCCCACCACATCTCTCAAATGCTTGTCAAAATCCCTGAACAAATGGGTTGCTTAGCCTAGGTCGTGACCGCTTGCTATATAATACTTGGCTGTAACCAAAAAGTAACAGAAGTAATTTACGTTGCGATTTTATTCAGGGAAAGAAATATTGTTGAGCAAGTAAAGAGCATTTCCCCAAGATTTCAAGATGGTATAAAGGCCTTTTCAGGCAGTCCCATTATTGGGGAGGTATATTTGTAACGTTACCATTTTTTCATGCCTTGGTAAGGAGAGAGAGTGAGTTTGGTAACCAAATGTTACATGAATTGTTTTTTCCTTCCTCTTTTTTGTAGATACGTGGAACTGGCTTGATTCTGGGCACGGAGTTCACAGATAATAAGTCACCAAATGATCCATTTCCTTCTGACTGGGGTGAGTGCAATAACAGCTTTATTTTTTCTTTTTATTTTTCTTTTCATCTTTATTGTTCTATGTTGAATTTAAATACTTTAGGACCAGAGGTAGAGAATCATGCTTCTGTCATCTGAAATTTGTGATATTCTTCTTCTTTTGATAAAACTTGATTATGAATCAGGGATAGGGGCATATTTCGGGGCACAGTGTGAGAAGAATGGGATGTTAGTACGTGTTGCTGGTGATAATATCATGATGTCTCCTCCGTTTATAATCTCACCGGATGAAGTTGATGAGGTAGGTTACTCTGCATACTGACCAAAGTAAATATCCCTTGTTTCAATAGATGCTCGAGTAATTCATTTTCAATACACATAGATGCTTGATCAGATCCTTGAGTCAGAGGTTTTGCAGTTTTTTTTGGAACAGATTCTTTTATTAAGAACAGCCCAAAGAAATCAAGGAGGTAGCCTTGAAAACAAAATAAAACAAGGGGAGCAACCGTCAACATATACAAGCAGGGCCAAACAGAGCCTAGCTAGCAAAAAAAACCTACAACAGTTATGTACAAACACAGCTCAAAAACTCAAAAGACAGTCCCTTATACAAGAAAAACTTCAGCTGGACTTGGAAAAAACAATAGGAGGAATCCCCCAAGCCAGATAACAATTCTGATTCTCTGCAGAAACAAGGACATTCCTCCAAGAAACAACACATGCCTTAACCTCATCCCAAATTCTCTTCACCAAGACAGATGTGGCAACACCTTGCTGCTGAAAAATATGGCCATTTCTCTCCTGCCAAATGAAACAAACAGTGGCAGCAATACAAAGCTTGTAAACAGAGACCTTAAAGGATTTCCTTGAACACAGTTGACTGCCCCACTGAATCTCAGAAGCAAGATCCCCAATAGTTTGCCCGAATCCACAGCTAAATTTGACCTCCTGCCACACCTGAGCTGCAAATGAACAACCAAAGAAGAGGGGATCGTGAGAATCCAACCCCCCAAAGCAAAGAGCACAGCTTATATCATTAGTGACCCCACAATTAGCCAAATGATCCTTGATTCCCTAGTAGATAGCCTACCAAAGATAGCAACCCACAATATAAAAGACCATCTGGGAACTTGCTTCTTGTACCAAACCATATTAACCCATGTCACATTTGGAGCCCTTTTTCTTATAGCTTCCCAAGCAGACATAGCACTATACATTAGGGGTAAGGATCCAAACAACTTTATCAGCTCTATCCACCTACAAATCAGTTTCGAATGATCGGTTTGAATATTCTAATTCGTTACAGTTTGTGTATTTCCATTTTAGTTTCTGTAATTCGCGTTCTTGTTGATTTCCGGGAATTATAATTTTGTGTATTGTTTTTAGCACTGCTTTTCCTACACTTGACTCAACACCATCCACACCACCAGATTTTCCAATCACACCAGCAGAGAGAACTCGTTTAGGACTAGGAGCACCAGAATTCATATTTGCCACGGTGGACGAATTAGAACAAGAAGTATGCACAACCACGGATAGACTAAGAGCAGGACAATCACAATTTGGATCCATGAACCAAAGTAGAAAAACAGGAATTAAACTAACTAGAAGCAGGAGTGAAAGATCAGATGGAGAAATTAACGAAAAATCCTGCAGAAACGCAAAGAACCAACTGCTAGAATTTGAGATCGCATTTCCCTCCCAATCGCCCCATAATCGCTAGGGAGAGAGAGTTCTAATGTTAGGTTTGCAGTTGTTAGTGGTTTCAGAAGAATTATCTTGTAACCTTCCGGTACTTTTGTGGAGGATGTGCTTCTGCCAGAACGTCTCTTTTGTCAGTTGGTTAATCTTTCTGATCACCTTCACATCACAAACTTGTGTCACCTGCCCTTTGAAATTTACTGTCCCTAGTAACAGACTTTTTATTTATTTGAAAACCGGATGTCCGGGCCAGCATATTTGTAATACAGATTCACCATGAATTATGTATTTCAATTGTATCGTATATAGGAAATGTCACGTAAGATACCTTGTGACAACTTATCCTAGAGGATAAAAGAACTATACTAAAATAAGTTTGTCTATCTTTACTGTTCTTTGAGATGAAAATTAGATAAATCTGGCCCTTAGACACGTACCTGCACCCAATAATATCCTGCTTTGAGTCTATGTAACAATGTCGAGGTCCTTTCGGTCTCAGTTTTTATATGAAACCCTATTACAGTACTTAAGCTTTTACGTTTGTTTGTTTTTTAGTTAATAAGCATCTACGGGAAAGCACTGAAGGCAACTGAAGAAAGAGTGCAAGAACTCAAGTCTCAGCAGAAGTAGCTGTTGATAGAAGTGGATGATAATGATGGTGGCGAAAATCTGTTTGCTGTGATGTAAAATACATACTAGTTATCCAGTTGTGACAGACGCGTAAAGATAGTTGAAGCAATCTTGTTTTTCTTCTATTGTTAATATGGATTCTGGGGTGTGCATGCAATTATATGCCTTTTCCTTCTCAACATTTACCCTCATATTTGATACGCGAGCCTGTGCCTCACGGGACTCATCACGGAGTCCAGCCCCATAATTGGTACGTACCGCTCATGTTAAAAGGCTTTTTCAGCTGGGCTTTTCGATGCTCCTCCATGAGCTCGGATCCAAAAATGCCCCCTGTAATCGAGGGGACGAACTACTTAAGCTAGCTCAAGGGTCATGTTGAAAGACTCGTCAACCTTTAAAATTGTGCTTAAATTTCGAATGCTCCCAATGTCCATTTGTCCAAATGCGAGTTGTAAACAGTAATACAGGTCAGAAAAATTGAATGAGTGTGGAGGGCAAAACTTTCACTTGTTATCTCAATGGGACTTTCCTTTTTTACCTAGTATTGGTTACTGGATAATAAAACAACAATCGAAAGCAAGATAAGACCGATGGGAGCGTAATTCAGGATCAAAGATCGAGGATAGATTCGCAAGAGCAATGACTGGGAATCTACCCAAGTAAGAATCGGCAAGAAAAGCTCCAAAAATCAGCAATCCATTGGAAAATGCTGACCATAATGAAGAAGTGTAATAGAGTCATCGGCCAGTTGCATGTGATATTCACGCACCAAGTAGAACACCATTTTTGGGGTCAGCCCAATGCTAGCCAGACTCTCAAAAGCTGGAATTGAAAGATCACACAAAATATTTCAATCAACTATCAAGCAAAGCAGAGAAAATCCAACTCAATCCAAGGGTTCTAATGTTTGGTCTTGATTTGTTACCTATGATGAAGGGTATTGTTCTGCAGCCACCCGGTAGTGGGCCGAATATGCGAGGTCCGCCTCATGCACCAATTGATTGGGATTGTGTGGGCACATGCCAACTCTTCCTTGGTGCCTGACATCCTTGATACCGTAGGTTCTCTTGGATGTCCCGTTTGGCTTGACAGGATGACACAAGTCTTAGTGCCGAAGATACTTAAGACCGAAGGAATTACAATACTCTGTCAGGTCGACGTATGAAAGTTCCTAAGACCGAGTATGCTAGGGCCGGGGATAATACAAGGGCTATCAATATATTTGAGAGCGGGCCTAAAAGATATCAGGTATGGTGGTGTTGGGCGGGCAGCGTGACGCAACCCAAGAGCCGACCTATAGAGGCCGTTATGCTGTTGCATGAGCACATGGGATGTCAGGGCGGGCAACATGGCCCAACCCAAGAGCCAACCCATAGAGGCCATTATGCCATTACATGAGCACACGGGAAGGCCTATGTGGCATGTGGTGGGAAGCTTCTAGAGGACTACGTGGCAGCACAGCAGTTGTCGTGTCACGTGACCAAAGCAGTTACGTGTGAGTCATGCGCTCGTGTCAAGCACGAGAGACTTGGAGAGCAAGTACACCATTGCCTATAAGTAACAAGGGATAAACCCTAGAGGTACATATAGAATATGAGATCTAATTAATACTCTATCCATAAGCGCTCTCTCTGTGTTTACTGACTTAGGCATCGGCGTGTGACCTGAGTGACACTAACCGGTTCATTTCTGGTTGTAGGTCTAAGGTGAGAAGGAGGAACATCACCGTGACAAGGAGGAAGAATCACTATGAATCACCCCAACACACCCTTTTTGGGGTTAGGAGTATTTGGTTCTAAAAAAAAAAAAAGGAGGAGAAATGGAGGATTCGAAACACAAGGGGTTAGCCCGTTAGTTAAAGCTCCAAGTCTTATTAGCTCAAGTGGCAACAGGGTCTGTAAATCCACATTATGAGTTCAAAACTTGGCAAATCTCTTGAAGCCAAGCCACAAGAGAAAAATCTCTTGTGAATCACCTAGGCTCAACGTGGATGACGAATAATCGAGATGCGCGTAACCTGACCCAAATAACTCCTGACAGTTGAACACCCCACCCCCAAAAAAAGAAAAAGAAAAAAAAGCTCTAAGTCCTCTCCTAAGGTTTAGGTTCGAAATCACTCGGTTGGTATGGAATTTTGCCCTGACTTTAACTTAGTTCCACTTATAAGGAAGCTATAAGTAATGCAACTATGAATCTCATAGAGAGTTCGATCTTGCCTCGGGATAAACGCTGGCAGCATGCTTGACACATGCAAGTCGGACAGAAAGTGGTGATTCCAGTGGCGGACGGTTGAGTAACGCATATTGGTCCAAATATAAAAAGAAGCAATTGAGGATTTGAATTTATGAGAGATGTAATGGTACTTCAGATGGGGGCAGGGAGCCAGGGAGGTTCCCAAGTTCAAGGATCAAGGGCAATATTCAATAAAGCAACGTGTAGATATCCTAACGGACCTAACCCACAATGAAGTACCGAACGTATTCAAATCTCTCTGTGTAGTGTCTGGAAAATTATAATTTCCTTATGGAGCACCAAGACCTTCTCCTACTTCACAAATTTGTGACATTCTCCATCACAAATTTTTATTGGGTCTACAGCCGAGTATTCATACAAGTGTATGGTGGATGTTGTGCCAAACACGCACCTCATGCACAAAAATAATAAAATTAAAGAGAAACAAGACACAATAAATGTGGTTCGGCTGAACAACGGACCTACTTCCACGGGGAGGGGGATTTCACTATAATCCGGAGATAATCAATCCATGGTGATTACACACTCACTCTCAATCTTATAATAATGAATTCCTCACAGTTCTCTTATGTATTTCTCTCTCACACTCACTGTCTCTCTCAGTTTGTCACACAAAAATAAAGAGACAAGCCGAGCATATCCGACCCATACGGGTGGATCCCAACAGTGGAGAAGTCCCCTAGTAGCTCTTTTTTTTTTTTTTTTGAACAAGTCCCCTAGTAACTAATGTCTAGGCATATTTGCCCTTGTTGGAATTGTGCCTGAATTAAAGACGTTCGAAGAAAGGTACAAAATTGGGCGTGAAAAGACGGTCGCAGCTGTGTTGGTCCGGACCAAGGGTCCCGTAAGCTTGAAAGGTTGCAGCAACGTTGGTCCGGACCATGGGTACCTTGGTCCAGACCACGGGTGCTGAAAGTGTGCGGATGCGCGTTTTTAAAGGGGATTTGACCTAATTTTTTGTACTTTCTTATAAATAGCAACCTTGGGGGTTGTTAGGGTTAGGACTTCTTGAGTGAATCCCTTTGAGGGAGCTCCCATGTGATTCCCCGTAGTGTGTTAGGGTTTCTCAATTGTTCCATTGTTAGTCTTTAACTCTTGGGATTGGATATTAGGGTTTTTTGTTTGTCTCTTTCGTGTTCTTGAGACTTTGTCCCTAAATATCTTTTGGTGTTTCAATTGGAGTTACGGGTATAGCCGGCTCTTTGTATTCTCTCTCGTTCATAGTGAATCCTCTCTCACTCTTCGCCCGTGGACGTACCTCTAGAGCTTCGTGCTTTGGGGGAACCACGTAAATCTTTATGTCCTTAATTTTCACTTATTGGTTTATTTTCTCTTACTTCGTGGCCTGTCACAACAACCCTAATATTTTTGGGCTTCTATCAGACTATCACCATCAGCATGACAGAGTTGAGGGAGCTGCTATGTGCATATACATTGTATTTCAGTACTGCACATTATTTACTGGTTTTTTTTTTTTTTTTTGATCTGGCATTATTTACTGGTTCACTCCATTGAATTTCGAAGCATGTTTAATATTGACCTCAAGAATTTCAAACAAATGCCCCGTGCGCTCGTTACTCAATCCTCGCACTCGCGGGTTTTAGTAAGTTGCATGTGATGAGTTTCAAATACACTTTCACGCTTGTGTTCACGCACCCACACATGCACACACACGTGAATTAGTTGACTTAGCTTAAAACTGAATCCTATAGAAATATATAACATAAATAAAGAAGTTAAAGCATCACGTAGCGGTGCCGCCAAATAATTTTTCCTACCCATCACAATCCTTGTTCCCTACATAGATGTCTCACCTTTCTATTTCCAGATAAAGTACAATTAGGTTATAAAAAGCTGGTTCAGGGGGAGCAGAATTATGAAATTTATAATTATATATTAATGGTCATGAGGCACATTCTATTAGTATAATAATACTACATCTGTAACTTAAGCTTTGGAGCCAGGGACAGCTATATATAGGCTACTAAAATATTGGGCATGCGAAACAGACTTGACTTCTTCTATGTTTAATTACACAGACAGGCTTTACGTGCGCATGCACCAAACACTGTGTGCATGGATCCTACAAATAATGTGAATTATATTAATTAATCCTCCCGTGGATAAAAAAAAAAAACTCTTGAATATGGATTTTGTTTGATAGATTTCAATTAGTTTTATTAAATAAAGTTGTTAGAATGACAAAAAACATCTTGAGAAGTTCAAAAAGGTAAAGAAACCCCACGTTATGGGACAGATGGAGTAGAAAAAAAATTAATTAATCCACCTCGTTACATTTTTTTTTTTTAGGTAATACAGACTGTTCTAGGCTTGCTTGCGCACACTTTGAATTAATCTCTACCGCTCTTCCCACAACCCTTTTATACGCATACATGCTGGGTGAGGTGGCTCCAAGAATTGCTATCAAGGAGAACCGAACTTAAAGTCCACCTCATCATATTAATTGAATGTTCCATATGTATTTTGGAGTTTATTTTGCATGCATAATATTCATGAAAATTAGAAAGAAAACTTTGGTTTGGATCACAAATAGGCAACAGCATATGTATACAAATGTCACATGAACTCCACAACCGCAACTTGTAAATTCCTCTGGAGATCCTTGGCCGTCATACAAGATTCATTGCCCATCTGCAAAATTAAAGGAGACATATTTAATTAGTGGGTTGAAATTAAAACGAGATGGGAGATATCTTTCACTTCAATTTTATTTCCAGAAATAAACCTCTAATTAGTTTCATTTTGCCTCCCCATCCTTTCTTCTTCGATGTACCCTCGACATAATTAAATATTTGTCATCACAGAGTGGTTTTTTTTTCTCGATGATAAAGGATATTTGAGTCAGCTTACGCAAAGATATTTTTTTATGTATGGAACACTTAGGCAATTCTAGTTGTTTGGGTATTTGACCGGTCTAATGTGATAATGCAACCTTTGCCAATCAAAAATATGAGTAGTGATACATACACACCCCCACATACACACTCAGCCACACCCTCTCTCACATGGGCTGTGGTCCCCATTAGGGATGACAATTTCCTCCGACCCGTTCGAATCCGATCCGGTCCCCGATCCGAATGGATCGGCATTTTGGAGATCTGTTTGGGGATTGAAGCGGATTTGGGGATTATTTTTGAAAAATTTCGGGGATCGGATCGGAGGCGGGGACAGGGGTATCCCCGCCCCGAATCCGATCCAATCCGTCCCCGAATCCCCGATTATATATATATATATATAGGGTATCAAATCCTAGAAGATACTAACAATCAGTCAATAACTTTTCCCCGCAACCCTCTCAGTGTCTTTATGTTCCCCACGCCTCCTTTACTCTCTTCTCTCTCTCTCCTCTTTTATTCTGTAGCCTACACACTCTCTCTCTCTCTCTCTAAATTCTCTCTCCGTTCTTCCATCACCTCTCTGTTTCTCTTCAATCTCTCTCCATTCTTCCTTCCCCTCACAGATCTGAAACTCCCAAGGCACAAAATAGGGTTTATTTGTACCAAATCGTGCAATGTGTTTGGATTCTAGATACATATGCTCACTACAACAAATTCTAGTTCTTGCAAGGAAAAAAAATTTCTCACAAAATTTTTTGTCACAATATATTAACTTATTGTGACAAGATTTCATTTTGTAGCATCAAGCCACCGATGGTGGAGTTATAGTGACCAAATCGATTTCGTTGCGATGGTTTGTCACAACAAGTATGGCGGGAAA
>JAXBDA010006920.1:0-19185 GCA_036023075.1 Gaultheria prostrata
AGGTGGTGTTAGGTTGATTGGTGCAAGTTCAAATCCCTTTTCACAAGCTTTGGGGTAACCATGGTTGGTCTGTTTCATCATCGGGAGTGCCCGAGTGCATTCCGGGTTCAAAATTGGGGTGTCTACAAGATGCTGAATTAAAAATGGTTAAATAAACTCAAGGTACATCCATGCATAAATGAAAACTGACCGAAATAGGAAACTTGACCAAATTAGGAAACTTTCCAAACATAGGCACCATATGCACGCTTGAGGTTTGAAATAAATTAAGAAACTTTCCTAAAATAGAAACTTTCTAAATATGGAAACTATATGTAGCGGGCTACTCACGGAGGTCATGAGGGCAAAATGACTAATTAATCATGCGGTATGCAAATTCAGGGGTAAAACGGTAATCTGATATGTTGGGACAAAATGGGTAGCGTAACGGCTGGGGATAGGTGATATGCATGGAACAATGTGGACAACATAACGATAGTGGTAGAAATGTAAATATGCATGCGGAAGGGTAACGACCGAGTATAACATTTACGAGTGCTTATGCGGGCAGTATAACGGCAAGATACGTTACGTGCGATGGACCACTCGGACAGAGTAACAACTATACTGAGGTTTAAATCATGCAAATGTGACAATTACGTGTAAATGCATGCATGCAAAGCGATATTTAAACTATACTAAACATGCAAGGGGAAAACGGTAATTCTACATGCTTAAACAAAAATTAACTAAACAAAAATTAAATCCTAAGACATGCATGAACTAAAACACAAAAAATGAACCTTAAACATGCATATTAAACGAAATAGACTAAACCAAGCAAGACGAATTTATGACAAGACAAAAATAAACAATAAAAATAAAACTACACGAAATAACTAAAACATAAACTAAACTTAAACAAAACTAAACAAAAGTAAAACTAAAACTAAACTAAACAATAAAGAAAAGAAAGAAAGGAAACATACCTTGACTGAACCGGCCGCCCTCAGAAAGCAACCAAACTGAACTAGACCACCTCTGCAAAGACAGCCTCGATGCAAGACTTCTAACCAGCAGCCTACCAGCGTAGAAGAAAAAAACAAAACTAACTGACCCTGAACTATGCTCCAAGTTTGGACCAAGAGCTAATCTCAATCCAGAGGAGCTTACACTTTGCAAAATGAAAGGATTTGCAGGTGTTTTTAATACCGATGCCGGTGTCGGGTGTTGGTGTGTTTCAACTAGGTGTGTTTTGAAAACTGTGATGGAGGAAGGTATTTATAATAGGATTTGGGGAGCAAAAGAGTTCGTTACTCGATGTAGGACAAGTTCAAAACCTGGAAAAATGACATGGCATACGAACCTAGAAGGTTCCGAAAATTTAAAAAAAAAACATTTTTTTTAAGGCCTGTCCGGCCTTGGGTCAGAGCCAGACCGAGTCTGGTCCTACCTCAGGTTCGGGTTTATTTTGATGCATTCTGGGCTGATTTTTGTGCCAAAAATTATGACGAATTGGGCTAAAAACAAGACTTTTTGTGGATTAAAAATAAAATACATTGGGAATAAAAATTACTCAACACATTTTGAAAAATCACTCTGCACGGAACTCAATAAAAACTTTTGGGAACTCGGTAAAAATATCTTTTGAAAATCTTAGTGAAAGAAAACGACGATAGGATACCATAAGACATCTATGCATGAAGTCCATCTTTTCGTGGTGGATAAAATAGATACCAACATGTTCATCATTGGGCGACGGCACAACCGAATGGCCTAAGCGTTACAGAAGTGAAGAGTGGTGCTGTTTCTTTATTCTTTATTATATATTCTTCAAAAGTTTGTTAATCTATTGTTGTCAAGTTACTGGTAGAAAGCAACTATTAAGCGGTTCAACTTGCTATTTTGAACATCAAGTTATGGTTATATGCCACAAAAAAAGAAAGAGAGAGAGATCGTGTTGTGTTTGAGAGATGTTCGACAAAATTTGGTGTGTCCATCAGAAAGCAATAGCACATGCGTAGGCGCTAGACATGTATTTGCTTGTTTGATTTGAAGTAAAGGCCAATTCAATGTTCCTTTGCCTAGGCTCTCCGGTCATTAACATAATTTAGATTGCCGAATAAGGGATTGGGTATATTTTGTTATGTTTCCTATTTGTAGAGCCTTAATTAGTTGATCTTCTATGCCTCATTGTTTGGTGTGCTATAAACAGTAATCCAATCCGACCAATGTAGAAAAAGCTGCTCACTTTCAATGGCTAAGAGAAGGTTACCTACGCAGCTTCAAAATGGTGAGTAATTTATTAATACAAGCGAGTGTGTATTTACTAATGTACCCCTCTTTATGTGTAGGAGATAGGGTTTGAGATGCCTCATTTAGAATATTGTTTACCTTTTTCTTACTAAATTTAATCTTGTGGCGATGTGGTTCTTATGGTGAGTTGGAATGACTTTGCTGTTAACACTACATTACATTCTAGAACAACAATTTACATGTCGTATAGTCGGCCTCCATGAAACATTAGGTTCACTACCTATTTATCATCTACTACTTCTTGGCTTCTAGCACCTACCTAATCTTTGATAGGATCCTTATATCTAGAAGCAAGAAATTGCAACAGAGGATCGCATTGCAATAAAAAGAATAACAGTGCAAGGATTTTACAAGTATATAGAACTGCTAGCTGTAGGAATTGGGTTATTGTTGCGCCCGGGATTTTGACCGATGTGAGCTTTTAGAAAACGGTTTATGGTCAAGTGATCCTAGTGATATTCAAGCGATGTGGTTTTGTAAAAATACGGGTTTTACAGCTGTGACTGAGCCAGAATTAATTTATGAAAATAACTCAGAGTCGACACTTGACATAATTCTCGGTGTGTCAAGTCACCATCGAAATAGATATTTTGAGAAATAGTAGGAAAATACCTCGGATCGAGAGACCCGGTTATGTTTGATATAAATGACTCGGTTTTTGTTTGGTCTGCGATTTTAGAGAATAAAAGGTTCGGTAATTCATTATTACGTGTAGGGAAGCCGGAGCACCCTACCCCGCCCTTTCGGCACTTGGAACAAACTTTTCCAAAATGAGTAAATGAAGACTTGTGACAATAAGACATACATGTACGAGAAGAAGAAAGCTAATAGTCTATCTGAAAATGAATTGTATTGCATGAGACATTTACAAAGATGGGGAAATAGGTACAAAAATATGATTTGGACCGAGCTCGATCTCAGGGCTTCCTACGCATCCCCGGTCATAGGAGAATCAGGTCATCATGTAGTTCATGAAGATAAAAAGGTTTTATTCGGGACCGAGCCTTCATCAGGCTGCGTACGTATTCTTCAGCCTCGGGAGAAATCAGGCCTCGCGTAGTTCGAAAGAAAGCTGAAGTTCTAGAGAAGTTAAAAATCGCCGGGGAATTTATGCCAGTGTGACGGAAGCATTTCTACCGTGCTCGGTGGACAACATCAGACTCCGGCGGTGACAAAAGCTGAAGATATATAGTGTGGAAACTTCGGGACATCTCCGAAAGATTCCGAGACTGGAGACGAGTCAGGAATGACTACACAACTCTGCTGGGAAAGTATTGAATATTTTTTTTCCGAGGCTACCGACAGTCCATTGGGGTCCCGGGATGTTTATTTTGGTGGCTACGTGGCCCAAAATGGGTCCGAAATGTAGTTTGCAAGTTTGTTCAAAAGAGTTGTGAAATTCCCGTCCGGAGCCAAAAATGGCTACCGGCAGCCCCCGGGATATACCAGGTACAATTTTGAAGAGTAAAAGCGGTTACAGAAAATATAATAGTATTTATAGTGAAAACTTGAAAAATCATTACCGGAGCCCGAAAAAGGCGGCCGGTGTGATTCTCGGTAGATATCCGGTATAGTTATAGATGGTAAAAGCGAGCGTAGTTGACTTGGTTGATTTCGTAGTAAAAAGTTGAATTTTGCCGCCCGGAGCCGAAAAATGGTCTCCAGCTAGTCCTGGGTCGTCCCGGTAGGGTCTACGTATCGAAAATAAGTTTTCAATGTTTGCGGGCCCCTGGGAGCTTCCAGATCAAATCCGTAGGCTGAAATGACTTTGGATATGACAAAAGGGAATTTTGGTAATTTTGACATGGAGCTGACCCTGGGAGTGACACATGGGTATTTTGGTAATTTGGACATGGGGTTGACCCTGGGAATGGCTCGGGGGTATTTTGGTAATTTTGGAGTGAAGCTGGTTGCGGGTCCGGAACAAAGTCAAGACGGACCCTACGACTACTTGGCATGCATGGCATCATCTGAAAATACACATAGAATACAGTATGAATGATACAGTAGATAAACAACAGTCCGGCTTCTCTGAGTACTCGGACAGCATAACTGGGTGCCCTAAGGCAGCTCTGCGATAGGGGCACGGGAAATAGCTGTGATAATATGATATTATCGTGTTGAGTGAAAATATTGCTCTTTTTTGTGACCGAACCCTTATTGGGCTACCTACGTATCCCACACTTGGGGGAATCAGGCCACTTCGTTGTTCGGACCTCAGTCCAATTTGTGAAAATATATCTGAATTCATTGACCTGAAGCTTTTATTTTGGGAGTTTTATACAACTGTCCGGACGGCTAGTCATGTCAAGGTTTAAACGATCTCAGAAGATACAGAAAAGACTCAGGACTGGTGGTAGAGCCTCGCAATGGACCCGTTTGAAGTACCAACACCCCTTAGTGCGTACGCTGTGTTTGACAGTCTTTTGGTATTCCTCGCCGCAAAACCCTAATGAGACTGACACGGTGCACATCGACAGTGTATGTTTATTTTAAGATGATTTTTATTGACATATAGACTTACTGAATATGAATGTGCAGTATAAAGACATCCGGATTTGGATGCGGGCCCGGCCCATGGGCAGTAGCGGGGCTGATACAATTCTAGGTACTACTACATGATGAAAGTAAGCAAGTGATGATTAGTATCTAAATTCGAATTCACTTACAGACTCCCAGTTCGAACCCCGGGTGGAGAATCAGACAGAATATTCCTAGAATAATATCGTGCAGAAAATCGGCTATAATCTCTGACAGAAATTGGTTGATTTAGAGCCAGAACTCGAACAGAGTAACGGAAGGACTGGAGGATCTGGAGTCGAAAATCGGACAGAGTAACGGCAGGACTGGTTGATGTGAATTGGTCTAATATGACCAAGAGAAATCCTACTGAAAATTCAGCAGCGCTCCCACGTAGCCCTGACCACCAGCAGTTCTTCTAGGAGAAAAATCGGGTATCTATATCCCAAGATTCCTCCTAGGGAATTTGGCAGAGCTTCGACGCAACTCTGACTACCGAGGTTCCTTTATAAGAAACCCGGCAGAGCTGCCGCCTAAGCTAGTGATCTCCGAGTCCGGTTCCCCACTGTGGCAAATGCTTGCGCCTGGAAGAACATAACTCAGAGGTGTGTGTCTCTAAAATCCAAAATGGCTTTCGATATTCGCCTGGGTGATGTGGATGTCCCTCATTGGGCACACCAATCTAGGCGCCTATACGGGTTTTGCACCACTTCGTGCGGTGTAGTTCCGGCTCGTCCATGCCCGCGCGCAGTCCTTTGATCCAGTGACGTCCAGGGAGGTATCCCTAGGGTTTTAAGGTTTTCTAAGCTGGCGACGTCCGTTTTTCCAAATTATGCTCCGAAGATAGAGAAATGCGATCGCCCGGCTTTCGGTTGAATTGGAGCGCGGTAAGGAATCAGATGACCAAACGAAGTCCGATTGACCTGAAATTTGACAAGGAATTTCAGTATGGTTATAAATGAGTTATCAATGGTTTAGATCTTAAAAATTGGGTGCCGATGTCCATGATCGCGGAATCGGCCATCTCGGGAAGCGCAGTGTCCCCGAAAATAGCAAACGGGCTCGTAATCGCCCGAAACTTGACGTGAGACTTAATTTCATCACGTTAAGCTTAAGAGCAACAACAGCAGTGTAAGGTAAAATCATGTAAAATACAAAGACAAAAAATTATTATTTTATTTATTCTACAAAAGCTAATTTATGATATATACGTACAGTAGAGTGAGAAAATGGGTAGAGGATGATCGACATTGGCTAGAGAGGAGAGAGAAAATATTGTTGTTTAATTTCATACCTCAGTAATAGTGTCACGCTATAGATACCGAAGCACTGTACCAATATACCTGGCCTACAGGAGTTTTGCTAAGCTGCTGGACCTGTTTTTTCTTACTCACTCTCTCTATTTTACCTTAAACAATGCAATAGAGAGACTGTAGTTTTTGCTCTAAATATGAAGTTTGGTGAGATTTGGAGTTGTATAGACAAAACCTGGATCTTCTGGCCCTGTTCGTTTGTTTTTACCAAGTAAAGGGTATAGGGGGAGTAACAGTTCAATGGTCAATCGTCGTCCAATCTTGACGCGGCTTGAACCAGTCACTCTGGAATGTTGAAATGAGTACATCCAACTGTCTGATGCTTGTTTGGATGTCCCGAGTATATAGCTGGTCAATTGGCCCAGAATTAAGCTTTCGAGAGCTGATTTCTGTCGGAATAAAGGAAGGAGGGTTGTGGCCTCCTGAAATGGCATGCCTGTCGATATAAATTGGTATGAAAGATTGAATATCGTGGCATCGGTAGTTTATACCATGCCGATTTACCTTTATCGGGAATCGCGTGTTTTCCTCGGTAAGGTTGTTTCTAATTTCTAATGTTCCGATGTCTCCTCCTTGGGAGCATCAACGTCATCGATTTAATTTGGTAAAATAGGGGGTGTGGCGAAATCCGGTGTCAACAGTTATAGAAGTAATAGCTATAGGAATTGGGTTTGCTAAACTAAGAAAGGTCAGGACTCTGAGAATTATGCTCATGATCAAATTGAAGAATCCTTTATTTATCCTTTATTGTTCATTGATAATCTTTTATTAGCTATACCATTGTTATTCTAGATCTTTTATTTCAAATTCTTTTATTTCAAATTCTTTAGCTATACCATTTATCCTTTTATTCTAGATCTTTAGCTATACCATTGATAATCTTTTATTTCAAATTCTATACCATTGATAATGCTATCCAAGCTTGGACAGCATCTTTGGGTAGTGTTCGGTTATATTGCTATTATTTTGTTAGGAGAATTTGTTTATCCCATGTTGGGACGGATATTGCGACTGATCTTATCATATTTTCTATTGCCTATCCTAGGGGGGGCTGTCCCTAGGAACATTTGCTATGTCCCCATCCACAGTGGTGATTTGTTTCAGCTAGAGGTAGCATCATGGCTTCAGGCCCATTCCATGCTAATCATGTCCTTGTTCATTCCGGCCCTAGAACATGAGGGTCCCCATTCCAGGCCGTCAAATTTGACATCAGTCCAGCCCACAAGCAAAACTGTCCAAGGGGCCTATCCTAGGGAGCCGCCTCTACAAGGGCTGCATCACTTAAAAGGCAGCATCACTAGGCCTCTTTGCCTATTCCATTGGGTGGCGGTTTCTGTGGGTTAGAGTCCCAATGATAGAAGTTCATGCTGCTCAAATTCAAACCAAGTTCTTTTGTCATGTGTTTCCATTCCCTCTTCTAGATGGATAAGAAACATTTGTTGCTCTTATTTTAGTCACTTGTAGCCACTTGGCGTTAGTTTATGCAATTTTGCTTTTCTTTTCTTTTCTTTTCTTTTCTTTTCCTCCTGGGGTATGCCCCTTGTAGGCTGTATATTCGGTCAGCCTTTTTTCTATTTCAAGCTTATTTACCCAAAAAAAAAAAAAATTCTTTAGCGGCGTGCGACCTAATTGCCTCCATACCTCTTGTAATCTTTTATTTCAAATTCTTCTCTTTGTAGCTATGTACAACCTAATTGCGTCCATACCATCCGTACTCCTCTTGTAAGCTATATATCAATGGATGTATCGATGTTTTTGGGAATTTGATGAAATTCTTCTCTTTGTAGTTATCTAGAGATTTGAGGCAAAGAATCAAAAAGTTTGTGGGAGAGGTGGAGCTTAAGATCATGAACAACTCGATAGGCGATGATGGCTCCATAATCCTTTCTAAGTTTACAAATGCTGATGCTAGAGATGAAAGTATAGAAAAGCTGCTAGATCTATTCACAAGATTTTGTATACGAATAAGTCATTCGGCCAATTGTAATATTCGCGGGCCATGCCCGCGAGCATCTCACTAGTCTATCTATATATATGCATGGTGATATTGTCCTCGCACCATTCTCACCTCATTGGTTATGCTAAATACTTCTTGT
The DNA here is from genome assembly GCA_036023075.1 of Gaultheria prostrata. Classification (NCBI taxonomy): domain Eukaryota; kingdom Viridiplantae; phylum Streptophyta; class Magnoliopsida; order Ericales; family Ericaceae; genus Gaultheria; species Gaultheria prostrata. Next base: position 8,225 of record JAXBDA010006920.1, read on the forward strand.
TTCTATACTTGATTCCAAATCAGGGACTTAACTTATGCAAGTCATCGCGCAGTTTTTAGTCCTTTTTCCTTGCAAAACTTTTTAGAAGAGTTTTATTGGTTACTACTCATAACAACATCTCAAGCATATCCCGCAAGTATAAAAAAACTGAAAGGTTTTGTGATGATTTGTAAGTTGTCCAGCAGACCCTTCAAACAGTAACTGCCTTGCAAATTCTTTCTTTCTCTTCAAGTTTGAAAATCGCAAGATTCGTTATCTGATTGAGAAGAGTAGACTTATTGTCATTTTTTTAATCTTCCGGTCCACAAAAGAGTCTTCTTTTGATCGTAGAAAAACCATTAGTTCGCTCGAAAGTAGTTGAAAGACAGTGCTCACTGAGTGCTTTTATTATCACATTTTTTATCTGACTAGTTCGAATTCGGGAAGGGAGAAACCTCATTAATGGTGGGGCCAGCATCTAACCCAGATCAAATAATTCCTTTAGGTGTCGTCGCACCCATATAGGATTTCACACAATGCTCAGAGGCTGGTCAAAAGTATATGGTTTTTGTTACCTTGCTTTAAGACCGGCCCAGCCTAGGAAAAGTAGCCGGACCTCCACAAGCCGAAATATGATATCTACACGCTTAAGCATAAAACATGCAAGAAATATTACTTTGAAAGTCACTTACGGACTTACGGTTTTCAAAGTTAGGTTGAGAAAAATCGGGCAAAGCTTCCGCTAGAGATACAAGTTCGCCTAGATTTTTTAAGGAAATCTGGGTAAAACCTCCAGTGGGACTTTATGAGGATGGGGACTTGATGCCACCCTCCTCTGTTCTTCGTCTTCGGCTGGAGAGAGGGGACTTCCCCTTTTGCTCCGTTTCCTACGGCATGGGCTCCTCACTTCCTTCTCACTGGAGCGACTGGGTGAACGCGGTGATGAGCAAGAAGAGTTTTGCCCGGGTCTTGGACAGGGCTCATTTGACAGAGGCGATCCGTATTTCCCAGCGCTTGGCCTTGAACAAGAGGAACGAGAATCTGGATTTTCTTGTCTCTCGATGGAGCACTGATACACACACGTTCATGTTTCCTTGGGGGGAGTGTGGCCCCACATTGTTGGACACCACAGCGTTGCTTCATCTCTCCACCCGTGGCACCGAGGAGTTTGATACCAACAGCTTCAACACGGAAGAATTTGATGAAGTGGAGAGGTTAAAGTCCGCCTACCGGAGTGCCAGTCACCTGGGCTCTCGGTGGGATAATTTCGGAGTTGAGAGGCATCCCATTCCGGACCCTTAGAAGTGCTCGTGGAATAGTTGGATACGGTATTTCTTCAGGGACTACCGGACCAAGCAAACTGGGGAGACTGAGGCGGTGTACAAGGATGCCATGCAGCTGAAGAGCGATATGCACCTCACCGCCTTCATCGCCTTTTTTCTGTCCTTTTTCTTATTTCCTGACTTCCCCGTCGTCGCGCCCAGCGAATTTGTCTTTCACATGGCCGTGCGGATGGCGAAGGGCGACCGATTACCGCTAAGCCCCATGTTCTTGGGCCATCTTTTCCGCCAACTGGACCATCTCAGCGAGGATTTCGAGAGGTCAGTTGGTCGCTTTGACATTGCCTCCATGCTTCATTCCCAGTTTCTTACCGCATGGGTCTATGAGCATTTCCCCGTCGTCGCGCCCAAGCCACAGAAATTCCCCGCGCAAGTGTCCGTGAAAGTACTCGACTCGCAGGGGCGCCCAGTGAGAGAGACGGACGGGCGTTTCCGGTACCGGATGGAGGGTGATTTGCACCCAATTATCTTGCGGTGGGACAAAACTGCCACCCAGAAGCTGTGGGAAGACTATTTAGATGATGGCCCCCGTTTCCTTCCGAGCCTTTATACGCAGGTTCTGCCAGGCATTTATGATTACTTCCATGTTGCCCCTTTGGAGATGGACTTTAAAACCGTGATCACCCTCAACGCGCGCTGATGATCAGCGTGTACCTTATGAGCCGTCCGTGCCACCTTCCTTCTTTTGGTGCGGAGGGAAAGAAAACGGTGGTCTACAGGCCAGAAAGGGTGGCGCGATAGCTAGGTTATGACTTGGTGGTTCCCGAGTCCGGGCCAGAGCCCATGGAGTTCCTGGGTTGTTTGAACCGCTTCTTGCTGCACTTCACAGATGTGGCGATGAATAGGGTTGGACCCTGGTGCTTTCCTCCGCGCAACCGTCCGCCACTGATCTCTCTCCCATTCAAATTTTTCTGAAGGAGGAACCTGGATTCCTTCTATTCATTCGTTCAAGGTGAGGCCTCAAGGGCCCCGTTGCGCAACATTCCAAAGTCGGAGCTCTCACTTCGCCAGGAGAAGCCATCGAGGTCCAATTGGAGAGGGACCAGGAGCCATTGGGCCATGAAGGGTGTCACCATGGATATCGATCCGAGCGCCGAGGCCGCAGTGCCCATATCCTCCGTACCTACAGGCAGTGCAGGTGGTGCCAGGACCCGCTCCAGGGCAACGATAAAGCCAGAGGCTGATGCTCTGCCAGAGCGTCGTCAACGTAGAAGGCTAATAAGGGTATGTATGTTTTTTCTGAATTCTTCCTCTTCTCCCCTCCCCTCGTTTTCGTATAGTTATGGTTTTGCTTATTGGCTTCTCTCTTTGCCAGGCTGGTACGGATGAACCTGTAGCCCCACTCTCGCCGGTTGCGGAGCGGGTGGTCTCCCCAAAAAGCGATCATCCTGAGGATGACGTAGATTTGGCCACCCCTGGCGCGCAGCTGCTTGCACAGGCTCTAGAGGGTAGAGCGCTCGTGGTTCCTCCAGCCGCTATTGGTCCCTTGGAAGCTCCAAGTGGTGGCGATGATGATGATGATGATGATGATGACAATGATGATAATGTGCCCATTTCTCTGGTGTTGAATCGTGAGGCGTCCCGCGAGGCCCTCAGGCTTTTCGCCCAGAATGTGGCCCGAGGGGAAACTGGGGAGCCCATCCAATCTGCGGAAGGGCGCGTTACCGAGCCTATGCAGGATTCAGAGGCTGCCTTCGAGGCCGTCATTTTAACATGGGTAAGCCCCCCATTCCAGAGGTTGCAGCCCCTCGGGGACTAGTACGTTCTTCTAAAGGCGAGGCCGAACAGGTGGGGCCCAGCCAAAGGGGAGCGCTGGGCCCGGAGGGGGAAGAGGATGACTTCGGCCTAGGACACCATATACCTAAGGCATATGTTGATAGCGAGCTGGAGGCCTCCTCCGCAGGCAGCCGTCATGCTGGTGAGGAGGTTTCTCAGGAGAGGGGTGATTCAGCAGAACTATTTTCCTCCTCAGAGTCTGCTTCAGAAGAATCTGATTCCCATCCACCTGGCTCGAAGGCTCGCGCGGGCGAAGGTAATAATCATGGCTCTGCTAGTACTTTCCATAATATTGGGGGTGACATTCAACCAAGGCCTAGACTTGCCCTCGTGGTTGATATGGGGGAGTTTGTGCCGGTGATTAAACCAATGCATCCCGTCGTTAGATCATTTTTCAAGATGATTTTTAAGAATTGGAAGCCGCCGTCAATGCAGAAGAAGGGGTAGAGGATCTACAGAGGGCCTTGGCTTTTCAAGATCATCGGCGCGCAGTTTTGCCTACGGTGCCAGTACAAGTTGAGAGCATAGGTGATCACATCGTGACGGGTCAGGTTGTGCGGGAGCAGGCTGGTGGCGTGGGTCAGGTGGAGCGCGAGATACTGGAAGCAACGCAGACTTCTAGACCTGTTGCCTCTACGGAATGAGAAAGTGCAAGCCCCCGACCTGATCCAGCCTCTCAAATCTCCTTCTCTTACAGCGATTCTGAGTGTGTGGTTGTGGAGCGCACCAGCCTGGCGGACGACGCAGCCCTTTTTCGAGGTTATGAGGTGCATCGGGACTATGTGCCTCTATTAACACTGATCAAGCGACACCACCCAGAGACCTTTACTGGCTTCACCGGCCGGAGTACCTACGGGGGGGGGCTTGTTCGTGAACAATTTGTGTCATGTTGTAGATAGTGTCCAGTTAACCTCTCTGAAGCATTTTGACGCGGCGCTCTATGATTTCGCTAGGGGTGCCATTGCAGATTTTGAAGCGATGGGGTTCAGACTGGACTGGCTATCTGCGCATCTGGAGAAAGCGTTCTTACTCCGCAAAGGCTTGAAGCTTCCTCACAAGATCAGGAAGAAGGAGATGGAGGTGGAGAAGGCTCGGAAAGAAGTGGAGCTCGTGCGGACCGCGCTGGCCCAACGCGAGGCTATTTTGCAGGCGAGGCAGGAGGAGCTGGACCGCCTTGTTCGGGAGAATGCTAGTGTTGCCGTCGCAGGAGCTCCTCGAGTCGCATCAAGAGGCCTAGTTGGTAAGGGCCTCTTTCCCCAGCCTCAGGATCAACCTCAAGACCCAGACCCAGACCCATCCTTGGATTAATCTCCGTTTATTTTATCTTTTTCTGTTTTGATTTGATGTATCAAACTTGATCTACCGTATAACTAAGGGTTTGCTTTTGGCGTTATTTTGGTTCCTTCATCATATGCTCACACTTGTGCCTTTAGTTTATTGCTTTACTTTTCGTCGGTTAATCAGATCACTTTGAATAATTCAATCACCACTTGAGGTTTGGATTGAAACTCTATTCAATAAAATCACGATTGCAACCTCAAAGTAACATATTTCATTAAACGGGGCTGACTAGAACTGTCAGCTATGAAATACAATCGCGAATGAAAGCATAAGGAGAACACAAATAAAAACGGCCAATCTTGCTAGGGACGACACGGGATAAAACTAGAGGTAGTATTTTTTCATGAACTTGATATTTATGGGCCCAGTGAGATGGCCATCGCTGACCCGAGACAGTCGATAGTGTCCACCGGAGCTTGCCTTGATGACTTGGTAGGGCCCTTCCCACCTGGGGGTGAATTTAGGGAGCTTGACATTTCTCATCACATCCATCGTTGATTTCCATACCAGGTCCCCTATCTTGAACTCTCTTGGGATCACCCCCTTGTCGTAGAACTTGGCCACTGATTCCCAGTACCGGAGTTGATGCTCTGCCGCAATTTTTCTTCTTTCTTCTAGAGCCTCCAAATCCGCGCGTCGCTCGGCCCCCGTTACCTCCGAGGCAAGCGCCAGGCGCGCGGACGGTACACTTAGTTCAACTGGGAGAACGATTTCAGCGCCATAGACGAGATTGAAGGGTCTAGTGCGTGTCGCTTTCCTTTTCGACGTTCTGTATGCCCAGAGGGCCGTGATTAAGTGATCAGCCCATGCCCCACCATTTTCATCTAGGAGCTTGCTCATTATCCTTGTTAGCGATTCGTTTGTGGCTTCCGCTTGGCCATTCCCCTGCAGGTAATAGGCTGAAGAGGTATGATGCTCAATGCGGTAGGAATCTAGTAGCTCTCCCACATTTCTGTTGACGAACGGTGTTCCATTATCAGATAATATCACTTTGGGTATACCAAAGCGACAAACAATATTTTACTTAATGAATTGCACCACCGCCACACCAGTTGCGTTCCTCAGGGGGACAGCTTCTACCCATTTAGTGCTAACTTCTATGGCGGCCAAGATCCACTGATACTTACGAGAGTGTGGGGTTATGGGTCCCACTAAATCCATGGCCCAAGTGTGAAAAGGGTAGGGCGCGCGGATGGCGTGGAGCTCCACTCCTGGAGCGTGCACTAGGTTCCCAAATTTCTAACAGGCGTGGCACCTCCGCACATGCTCCCGTGCGTCCGATTCCATCCCTTGCCAATAATAACTAAGGTGGATGATGTGCTCGTACAGCTTCCGACCGCCCTGATGTTCCAACTCGTGGGACTTGTGCAAAACTTCCTCGGCCTCTTCGTTCGACAGACATTGCAAGGGGATGTGGTCTAGGGCCCTTATGTACAGCTTTCCATTTTCCATGAAGTAGCGTTTGACGCTTCTTTTGACCTCCCTTCGATGCTCCTTTTCCATGGGTAATGCACCCTCTTGCAAGAAATCAATGTATTTTTGTCTCCAGTCTCCTTCGTCTGAGAAGCAACACTCCTGTTCTAGGGTGAACAGTGAGCAACGCTCGCAACCATTAAGGATTGCCGCGGCGTCTCGTTTCATATCCGGCCAGTAATAGCCTTGTCTTTGAATTCTCCGGTAGAGGGAAATTTCGTTTTCTCCACAGGTTTTGTCATGGATCTGATGCAACCTCTCCTTAGCTTCTTCTGGGTCTATGCAACGTGCTAGCCAGCCCAGAGGGCCGCGGTAATAAAGCTGCTTCCCCACCATGGTAAATTGCGCAACTTCCGACATGGCCAAGCTGCCCTCTCCGGTTGTTAATTGCCTCATGATTTTTTCTTGCCACTCCGCTACAACGCGCGCTTCACTCAATTGCTCTACAACGGATGAGTCCATTCTCTTCACAATTTCAATTGCAATGGTGTCCTCATCGATCTCCATCTTTGCGCCAAGGGTTGCCAGCGCGTCGGGGAATCTATTGTCCGATCTTGGCCTGTGGACAATTTCCACATTCTCAAATCACTGCATCAGCTTTTGCACGGTGGCTCTGTATGGAGCTAAGGTAGGCTCTTTGAGCGCATACTGGCCCTCAGTTTGTAGTATAACGAGCTTTGAATCTCCCACGATTTTGAGGACTTTTATTCCTTTGGTGATGGCTGCTAAGAGCCCCAAGATCAGTGCCTCGTATTCTGCCTCGTTGTCAAAGCATTGGAACGCCAATTTGTACGCCAAGCACTCGCGCTGACCATTGCTGCTTTGTAAAACTATTCCTGCGCCACCTGTTCCTCCTCCTGCGGCCCCATCGAAGCTTAGCGTCCACACCACGCAGTCGTCTGTGGCCACTAATAATTCGAATTCGTCACCTGGTAGGGCTTCTTCGACTGGTTCACATTGTCCACTTGGGAATTGTGCTAGTAAATCGGCGAGGCAGGAGATCTCGAATTCTGCTAGTGCGAGGAGCCAGCGCGCCACCCTTCTTGTGAGAGCTGACCGAGAGAGCAAGTATCGTACTGGGTCGCTTCTGGTGATGATGTGGATTTTGAAGGATAAGAAGTAATGACGGAGCTTCTGCGCTGTGAACACTAATGCCAAACAATGTCGCTCAACAGGCGAGTATCTTTCTTCTGCCCCCTGTACTTTTCGGCTAATGTAGTATACTGGCCGTTCGGTTCCGTCGATGTCCTGCACAAGGAGGGCCCCAATGGATCTCGGGGTGGACGTCAGGTAAAAGATTAGAGGCTTGCCCTTTTGTGGCGCGATCATAGTTTGCGGGGAAACCAACACGGCTTTGACCCTTTCAAAGGCCTGCTAATGATCCGCGCGTCATTCAAACTTTACTTTTCCCTTTAGTAGATCGCTGAAAAGTGCTGAGATTTCCACCAAGGCAGGGATGAATCTTCGCAGGTAGGACACCTTTCCAAGAAATCTCTTTAGGGTTCTTTGGGAGTGGGGAGGGGGCATTTCCACTATGGATTTGATTTTTACTTCGTCGGCCTCGATTCCGTGTCTATGGACAAGGAACCCTAAGAATTTCCCTGACGCAACCCCGAACGCGCATTTTAGGGGGTTCATTCTCATGTTGAATTTCCTGCACCTCTTGAATACCAGCTCTAGGTGCTCTAGGTGGTCAAACGTTTCCTTGGACTTTACCACCAAGTCGTCCACATAGTCCTCCACGATGTGATGCAGCATGTCGTGAAAGATTACAGTGTAGTAGAAGTTTCCCAACGGGGTTCTGAAAGCTGTCTTCTCAGCGTCTTCTGGGGCCATTTTGATTTGATTGTACCCGCTGAACCCATCCATGAAAGAAAATAAATGATGGCCTGACGTCGCGTCAACCAACGTGTCGATGTGGGGCAGCGGGAACTCATCCTTTGGGCAAGATTTGTTAAGGTCGCGGAAATCGACGCACACTCGAATTTGACCGTTTTTCTTCTTCACAGGCACTATATTGGCCAGCCAGAGTGGATACTGAGTTGGCTGAATAAAGTCTGCCCTTCTCAATTTTTCAACTTCTTCTTTGATCTTTTCTTCCAAGTCGGGCTGATACTTGCGCTGAGCCTGCTTGACGGGCTTCGAGTTAGGGAACACGTTCAGGTGGTGCGATACTAATCCGGTGTCCAACCCTGGCATCTCCTCGTAGTGCCATGCAAATACGTCGCTGTAGACACCCCGATTTGGAATCCCTAATACGCGCAAGCATTCCCGATGATGAAAAGACCAATGTTGACTACCTCAAGGACTTGAGCAAGGCTTGAATTTGTCAAACCTTAAGCCTAACCCTAAACCTCTCAAAAACCATTGACCTAACCCAAAACAACCAAGCCTAGCCAAAACACAAACCAACACCCAACCCCACCTTGGACGCCCAACCTCCTTCCAGATAGCTTTTCTGCAGAACTCCTTGAAAGCTCCCATTGGTTCCTTAGACGCTCCTCTTGGCCCACAAACCCCCTAAATCACACCTCAAGTCCATTTCAATGATCAAATTCCTTTCCTCCCACTCTCTCTCTATAAATACCCCTCTCCTCTCTCATTTCTAGAGACTCTTAACCTCACTCACTCAACTACTGCCTCTCTACTCTCTCTCCCTCTGCAAATCAGCACTCAAACACTCCTCTCTCACTCTAGAAATCCAGAAGAAGCTCACTCACTCACATCCTCACCCAAACCCACCACAAAAACTCACCAAAATCAAACCCAAATCCACTCTCAAGCCTTGAAATCAACCATAGTCACCCAACATTATCAAAACCAGCCTTCATCTACTTCAAAATACCCAAAAAGCCTGTTGTTTTAGTACCAAAATCAAGTCCCAAAGCCAAACCAAGCAAAAACCACTCTTTCTCACTTTGATCAAGTCTAAAAAGGTAGAAATCAAAGGAAAATCCATTGATGGTCATAATCTGAGGGTGACCAGTAGGTGTAAGTGAGTTCCTCACACTGTCTTTACACTTACAAGGTCCAAAACCAGCTTACAAAAATTTCTGGGTTGATCTGCCCTTGGGCGCCCAAGGTCACCTTGAGCGCCCAAGGTCCCTGCAGTTTACGTTTGCTGTTTTGCTTTTATCATCTTCTGGGATGTTTTGCTACTTTAATTAGTTGTTGATCATCATTATATGCAATATTCATGTCCTATATAAGCTCTGATCACTTTGAAAAGGATTTGTTTGATTTGGTTCACATTTGAAAGAAGAAAATGAATTTTATTGATGTTTATCAAGTGAAAGAACGAGAAAATCAACATTTTCGAAATGATCAGAAGCTTATAAATTCAAAGAACGATAAGAGTAAATCAAGGAAGTAAACAGAAACTTGCAAGCCAAAGGACACCCTGAGCGCCCAAGGTGACTTTGGGCGCCCAAGGTGTCTCTTGGACAGGTTGTTGTCTCGTTTATTTTGTTCTCTTTAGCTATTATCATGCTATCTTATTTCATCTCATAAGGGTGTGTGTGTTGTCTACTGTTCATATTCTATTCATCTTACTCCTCTCAAGCTCTCATCTCACATCTCCTTTTATTTTTCATGAATAATCCAAGGAATAAAATCAATAAGCTTGTTTATTATTCATGAATCCTACCTCTTAGCTTTTGTTTATTGATAAAAATCATTTTTCAGAAGATATTTGGTGAAGAGGTTATGGATACATGAGTAATAAAACAAAAAGAGATTGAAATCAAATGAGAGCCAGGGATGACCCTGGGCGCCCAACCTCACCTTGGGCGCCCAAGGTGGTTTCTGAGCAGTACATGCATTTTATTTATTCTGTCATAATTACTGCTATCCCAAGTGTGTGTGGGTTTGTCTCAGCTGCTCATTAATCTGTTATCAGTTCTCCTTCTCTCTTAACTCAAACTCAATCTTATTCATGGACTTTCCTTAAAGTCCAAATATTCAAAAGTCCATGTTTTTGTTCGATAATCATTTTTGATGGCATTATTAATACCCTGTTATGGATTTATGAGTTGAAAATCAGTTTGTGATCAAAGCAAGGCATTTTTCAAACCAGAAAACAAAGGTTAAACAGTTGGACTTGAGAGACCTTGGGCGCCCAACGTCTGTTCTGTTGACAGATTGATGAGCAGTTGCTGTGTTTTACATTTAATCATTTTGTTCATTCTAACCACACTTTTCTGTCTTCACTTCACTCTGTTCATCCATGATCGTATTTACATCATCATCATACATCATCATCGTTGTAAATACATGCACATGCATACACCGAAACATCGTACATTGCATTTGTCTCGCATACATGCTTCATATCTCGTTTATATGTTCAAAATCAAGTTTTAAAACATTTTTCATATCCCACAAATTGTTTAGTAAAGACCGGTTCACGGACCGGGCGAGGGGGGTGCATTAAAACCCTTCCCCTCTCGTAACCAAACCCCCGAGCCCGGAAATAAAAGGTTTTTCGCACGACCCGTAAAATCATTTTTTCAAAACCATTGGGCATAAAAGAGTCATTTTTATTGGTTTCTCGGGTTCATTCCTTAAACCCGGGTGGCGACTCTAAAATCATTTTCAAAATCGAAATCGAAACGCCATCGCGTGGGCTGTCACGCCCTCGATGATTAAACTCATTGATTAAACTCATTGATTAGTCCAAAATCACCTTACAGCGTTTACATTGACAACAAATGACAAATCTAATCTTCGGCACCCATATCCCATATAAATTACCTTAAAATATTACATTTTTTCAACAGTAAAAGTTTACAATGCTTCAAGTAATCTTTCATGTCATGATCTCACTATGCTATGCACATCAAGCACTCCATGTCATACTCCGAGTCATACCTGAAACAGCAAAGGGGTGAGCATTTACTTGGCCCAGTAGGTACCCCCTTTGGGGCTTCAGACACAAAAATGGATAGCAAGATATAATGAACAAAAGCGCAACAAAATATTGACAAGTAACAAGTAAGCTATCCAACATGTCATTTGATCATAGCAGAATGACATCAACCTTCACGCGTTCCT
>JAXBDA010006922.1:0-19181 GCA_036023075.1 Gaultheria prostrata
AATAGGGAGGGTAATAGGGAGTGTTGTTGGAGTTTTGATAGAAAAAGTGTCAAGTTATAATAGATATATGCACTGTTCACAAACTTTTTTGAGGAGTTATTGTTGGGGTTGCTCTAAGCCCGGGAAAAGCCCATGTTTTGCAACCCATTGGATCTTGCGCGACTGTCGCGAATTTAGCCATCTTCCCACAAAACTCGCAGATCCTTCATCTCTTTATTCTCTACCATGTGGTTCGTGCTTCATTAGTTAAATCATTTTCTCCCTAATTCTCCTCTTCTTCTTCGTCTCTCTCTCTCTCTCTCTCTCTCTCTCTTACTGTACAGTGCAAAGATCTGAATTCCTGCAACCTTTTTAAATTTGTAAATAAGTGCTATAAAAAGTTGAATTAGGTAGTAACAGCGCTAATTTACCAAACTAACCTTGCTCGAAGCTCAACTTTCCAGACTTCTATCAAGATTTACTGGGACTTCCCCCAATCTTGGAGGGTAATTTTGTCTTTGTCTTTGTGTTTGTTCACATAAACCTTCTCCAAATGCATACTCCACCCACTAGTTTTTCTGTTGCAATTTGAAGAAACTCTTACTTGGATCTTTGGATAGTTTTGCTTCTGATCTATAGTTAGCTCTGTTGTAATCTGTACATAGCATCTTTTTTTCTCTGCTTAATTGGGTCATTGTGATTACCATTCATTTACTTCTTTTTGGGGGTCCTTAATCAGCTCATAGATTGCCCTATTTTGACCTTTTTCTGTTCCAATTCCTTTTGGTAAAATGAAATTGCTCTAATCTTCGTCACTGGAATTGTCAGTGATTTGTGGTTTGAAGTTCTTAATCTGCTCATAGATGCCCTAGTTTGAAGCTTTCTGTATAAGTTTTCTTGGGAGAGAGAGAGATGGCTGTGCCTGTAACTAAGTTTGGTCGTCAAACAAAAAGGTCATATGGGTTCTGCGTAAAGATGACGGCAGTGGCTGTATTGGGTCTGTGTTTTATACTCATTTGGTCTATGTTTTCCTCTTCTTCTGTGGTCTCCCAAAGGAGTACTTTTGGAGAATTTTCTGAACCAGTTTCTACCAATGGCAAGGTTTTTAAGCGGCAAATTCATTCCGGCAAGAAAGAACCAAGGAAAGATCAAGTGAATAAAGATGACGAGAAATCAAAATTTGAATCTGATTTGCGAGAGAAAGACAAGAAAAAGGTCAATGGGTCTGAATCTTTTGTGCAAAAGGGTGGAAAAGAAGCAAGTAATGAGGAAAAGGGACATGGGTCGATCGAATCTGAGGGTGAAGGGTTGCCAAAAGAGGAGGGTGGAGAAAAAGAGGAATTAGATGCAAATGGTAAGGAAGAAGAAGATGCAGTGGATGGAGAAGAGAAAGCGAAAGAGGATTTGGAAGAGGATGTGGAATTGAGCGATGGCGTTGATGTGGATCAGGAAGATGAGAGTGATGAAAGTACAGGGAAGAAGAAAAAGGATATCGGCCCATTATTTGCTCGGAAAGCCCATTATACTTGGAAGTTATGTAGCACAAGAAGCAAGTATAAGTACATTCCCTGTATTGATGTTGAAAGTACTGGCGGAAGATTGCAGAGTTATCGGCATCATGAGAGAAGCTGTCCTAGAACACCTCCAACGTGCCTTGTTCCTCTTCCCCATGAGGGGTATGGGACACCAGTAAGATGGCCAGAAAGCAAATTAAAGGTATGTATACAAGATGGTTTGATGCGTTTTAAAGTAGAGTGTAACGAACATGTAAAATTAATCATGTTAATTTATTCTGCAGATTTTGTACAAGAATGTGGGACATCCAAAATTAGCTGACTTTGTCAAGAAACAAAGTTGGGTGGAGGAATTCGGAGAATATCTCACTTTTCCTCAGAACCATACTGAATTGAAGGGTGGAATTATGCACTATCTTGAATCAATCGAAGAGGTAAAACTTTTGGATCTCTCCCCTATCTTGTTCTTGGTTTTTGCTGCTTAGTGTCTCTTGATTTAAAATACTATTAATCAACTGGGGAGTAACTACTAGCTTGTTTCTTAAATCACTTAGCTGTATATAAAGAATGCCGCACTTGTTTCTGCAAGTTAATGCTTAATTGGGTTATTTTCCTAGTCATCTACGGAGTCCAGTTCTACCTCGTAATTTATTATCCTTGACCATTTCTGACACTCATAAGAATAAGTGGTTTTGTAGATGGTACCAGACATTGAATGGGGGAAAAACATTCGCCTAGTATTGGACATTGGATGTACTGATTCAAGCTTTGCTGCTACTTTACTTGATAAGGATGTATTGACACTTACACTAGGCTTGAAGGATGATCTTGTGGACCTAGCCCAGGTGGCTCTTGAGCGTGGTTTTCCTGCAGTAGTCAGCCCTTTCGAGAATAGGAGACTTCCTTTCCCTAGCAGCGTTTTTGATGCTATTCATTGTGGTGAATGCCACATACATTGGCATTCTAATGGTTGGTTTTCCCTCATCACTTAATTATTTCCCGTTAAATTGATCTCAATAAAATCAATAATAGGAGGATTCTATACTTTGGAAACTTCAGGGGGAAAGCTACTTCTGGAGTTGAATAGGGTTTTGAGGCCTGGTGGGTATTTTATTTTGTCAACTCAACATGACAGCATCGAAGTTGAAGAAGGTTTGCCCAATCTATCTTGTTAGAATTCCCATAATTGATTCTTGAATACCTAATATCTGTCATTTCATTTGAGTAGAACAGCATTCATCTGCAATCTTCACTAGACATAATGTGAATCTTTTTCCGTGTCTAGGGGTGATGTGAAACCATTCCCGTCTGTTTACAAAACTTATACGCTCAAGGCATCAAAACCTTTGCTGAATTGGTGTAATTCAAATACAGGGCCGCCTGGATTGATTTATTGGTGATCCGTCTCAATGGCATCTTCGAAACACTCTTTGGGTTTTTCTCTTCCTTAGCGTTCTTTCTTTCCCAATTATGTCACAGCAGAACATATCAGAAAGAGCTCAACTCACTTTCTTATTCGATAGAACATTTTCCACTTTGCAGTCAACTGTCACATGAACCCCTCTATGGGGATGTTGTTGACAACTCGACTTCTATCCTTAGAGCTGTTTCAATAGGACCTAGGTCTGCTACATATGAGGAATAATTGTCTTTCTATTTCTTTGTTTTTGAACTTGCAAAAGGATGATGATTAGTTCGAAATGGATGGTGGTAATAGAGGTTATGTTTATTTGCATCCTGTTTCATAGAATTTATTTCTTGTCCTTGCAAGAATAAATCACCTAATATAGAGAAGAAAATAATCCTTATGGAGTCATTTTCTTCTATGACAATTTGTTTCTCCTTTCCAGCTATGTCCACACTGACAGCATCTATTTGTTGGAATATCCTGGCTCATAAAACCGATGAAATCAGCGATATAGGTGTCAAAATTTATCAGAAGCCAGCATCAAATGATATTTATGAGTTAAGAAGGAAGAAAGATCCTCCTTTATGCAAGGAAAATGAGAACCCAGATGCTGCCTGGTGAGCTGGGGTCAACTTGTTTTCTCCCATACATCCACATTTGATTCTTCATTTTGTTTGTTATATAGTGCTATATTAATTTTCAGTTTTGTGCCAACGATATGTCACACTAATTGTGGTGCCAAAAAGGTAGGAAAATCTTTACCTTTTCTATCGAAGATTATATCCTCTGAGGTAGCTTTGCAGAATACTGCTCTTGGAGAATGTTGGTGGGTAGTGATGGCACTTGGTAGGTTCCGTTATGGTGCAGAGAAACCCGATGTTGGGTTTGTGTAGGGGTGGGAATTTATGACACGACACGAATTTAGCGAGTTACTATTGAGTATTTCTGACATGAAACACGTATATGACACGACCACAGAACACGATTAGTAAACAGGTCGGGTTTGGGTTCAACCCACATAACCTGAGAATGACACAAATAGACCTGTTTGTCTATTCGTATCGACACGGTAACCCAAGAATGACACGAATAACTTGCATAACTAGCAAATTAACCCGCATAACCCGATAATGAAACGAATTAATCGTGTCAATTTGTGTCGTGTACGGATCAAATTTGCCTAAACAGGTCGTTTCCAAGTAAATCGTGTCAATCCGTATCGTGTTCAGGTTGACACGAGTAACAGGAGGTCGGGTTAGGATTCATTTTTTGACACGATTAGTTAAGCAAGTCATTTTGATACAAACATAGTTCGACACAACACGACACGACGCCCAGCCCTAGATTTGTGTATACGGTCTTGGGAAGAAGATAAAAAAATCACAAGCAGAATATGAAAGAAGTAGTAAAATGATCCACAGTTTTGGGCTAAAAACAGAGCTACCATGGTTATAACCATCCATAAGGATACTTAACTTGTTCGCAAAACCTGAAAGTATGTAATTTTCAAAGTAATAAATTGATCCACAGTTTAAGGCTACAAACAGAGCTTCCACGGCTACAATTAAGGATACTTGGCTTATTCGCAAAACCTGCTTCTCTGCCATTCGTAGACTCACGGATCTCTATTTTCCTTTTTTGGAAACTCCTTATCGGTGTTAGCATTTTGTCTGGCACAGGAATAATCCAATAAAAAGTTGCTTGCACACCATCCCTTCTTCCATCGAACAACGTGGGACTGAGTGGCCTGAAGAATGGCCCAAGAGGCTTGAAACTTATCCTGACTGGATGAACAACAAAGAGAAACTGATTGCGGACACTCTGCACTGGAAAGCTATTGTTGACAAGTCTTACCTCTCTGGTATGGATATTGATTGGTCGAATATCCGGAATGTAATGGACATGAAAGCTATAAATGGAGGGTATGTATTATAAGTTATATTCGATTAGGCTTTCTTTCTTATACTCTACATTGTTAGTTCTGCTCTTTGTTATTTCTCCTTTTTTGGCAGTGGTTGCAAACCTCATAGCATATGATTTTCAAGGTTTTCTTTGCATCTTTTTTAAACTACAGATTTGCCGCTGCCCTCTTGGAAAAGAAGGTTTGGGTGATGAATGTGGTCCCCGTCCATGCACCAGACACTCTTCCCATTATTTTTGAGCGTGGTCTTGTTGGTGTCTACCATGACTGGTGTGAGTCTTTCGGTACTTATCCCAGATCATATGACCTTTTGCATGCTGATCATCTCTTCTCAAGACTCAAGAACAGGTAAAAACTAAACCTTTTTTTCCTGAATAAAGGCTTTCTTGGTCTTTCTGTCCTCTTTAGACTATTCTATTTTTCATCAATTTATATCTATGTTGGATTTTTACTCTCTCTTGAAGGCTGGCTCAGTGTCCTGTCAATTTGTCTACACGGACGTATTCATAGCAGACCACAATTTGTAGCGAATTGGCGCCCATAGTACAATATTGTCCGTCTTGGGCTGCAGCTGCAATGCTTTGAAATAGTGCTATGTAGGTTCTGAGCTCACTTATAAGACACTTTAATTTTAACTCACCAAGTGACAGGCAACATGTTCATGGACTTGTAATGTTCATTTCACTTCGTGCATCTTGGCCTCAAAGCCTCCAGAAATCTTGACCTTTAAGAAAAAAAACCCCACAGAAACGTCGTGCTTTTTACCTCCTCTCACTAACGTATGTTACATATCTGATATTAATGTTCCATCTCAGAACTAACTTGAGAATGCTGGGGTTGAAATGTTGTGTACTGGGTGTCATATTGGTTTGTGGATGTTACTTTAAAGCAATCACCTAACTACGTGATCCATTGTTATTAAGTTGCTGACAGCACATGCTGAAAGATCGAAACTACTTTTCTATCTGCTATTAATAATTGAAATTAATTTTTCAAATTCATGGTACGATTTTTCCTGATTCCGAATGGATGGTTTTGCAGGTGTAAGCCGCCCATAGCAATAATTGTGGAGATGGATCGCATAGCTAGGCCCGGTGGTTGGGCTATTATACGCGATAAGGTGGAGATTCTTGATCCGCTAGAAGGGATTTTCAGAAGTTTGCATTGGGAGATTCGTATGACCTATTATCAGGAAAAAGAAGGTCTCATGTGTGTCCAGAAAACCATTTGGCGGCCTTGAAACTCAGTAATGATTCCTGCATTGCATGGCCCTAATCTCTCGGAGGGTATATTCTTACCATCTCCCAAAACACAGAAGATTATTCAAATTCGTTCCTCTTTTTTGGGTTCCACTGAAGTAGGGTGGTTATTCCATAGTCAACTTTGTAAGAGGTGCGAGATAGAAAATTTCATCATTATTTTAACAGGAATAGTTAGTAGGATAGGTTTCTTCTTCTTTTTTTGTATTGAATGTATTCTTGGTGTGTTTTGTGACTGCCAACAGAAATGAAGACACATTGGACCTAGCAGCAACTGCAACAATCAACCCTTTTCTTTATTTTGCTTCATACCTTGGACGACCGTGTTCTTCATTATGTATAGATGAGCTACAATGTCACTTGCATATCTATTTTCACTGCTGCATTCGACTTTATTTATGTATTTATTGATTATTTGCTTGAGAGGCGAACGACATTTATTCCGACAGATGATTTTGATTAGATGGAGCAGCTGATTTTTTGTCATATTAAAACTCTGTTTAATCATCCGCTAGTCTTTGAAGATTTCAGCAATGCGCTGCAGTAGGATTTTACTACAGTTTGTTTCGAAAATGTAAATTTGCTGCTATTTCCGAGTCCTTGTTTTGATAAGTCTTGGTCCTACCTTTTGCTCATTCGTCAATCTAAAAGTGAATGAACGAGGAGGGTTGTTTGTTAGATAACTAAAAATACCCGTCTTCGGATCCCTTATTAGCTTTGCTTTAGTTTTACTCATCTGCCCTTATATTCTGCATCTATATTGGATTATGCCTGTTTTCCTTTTGTTTATTGGATTTACCATGTGATAATAAATGTTTAGTTTGAGCAAATGGAACCTTGTGTTATTGACCCATTAAGCCTCTGACTTCTTTTCCAACTTGCATGCATATGATTCCTCTACTTTTTATAGCAAAGTTTTATCAGTCAAATTATTAATATGTTATTGTCATTAGTTATTTGATGATTGATGATAGGCCACAATTTTTTTATAAAAGCAAAAAAGCATATGGGGACCATACTGCATCCACAATTGGAATTGCTACTTTCCAAATAGAAGAACAGGAAGAACCACAAAATCAGCTCCATGATTAGTCCGGTTGGTTGGTGAATTTACTCATACAATTGATTAGGGTTCGATTATTGGGTCAGGTCGCAAAAAAGTAACTTTCTTGTGAATTTCATAGTCCCAGCGTGAACAGCCTGTTTTTGACCGGACCGAGAAGGAAATTAGTCAAGTTGTGCGTAAACTAATCCAGATACCCTTGACCGGTGAAAAAAAAATTAATACTCCTAATAAATAAAGAACCATAGAATCTACTATGCAGTCTTTCTCTTTTTATAACACCAATTTGTCTTATTTTTGTTTGACTGTATAATGTTTAATGGTAAAGGCCACTACAACTCATAGACTAGTTCTTGTCAATTGCTGTGTGGTAATTTAAAATTAAGAATCATTGAAGTCTATACGTAGCATGATGCTGGGATGTTTTTCTTTTAATCACAGGTGCATCAGTCCTGGTCAAAATAGAGGCAAGGGATATTGCTTCCTTTATATGCTTACAAGATGTACGGCAATAACTTCAACGGGTTGGCAAAATGATCTTGCTCCCATCTAAAATCTCAAGTTCAATTAGGGTTATGCGCCAGAGTCCCGAAATTAGTTGAAGTGTTCGCAAATTGACCTCACATCCGGTTATGAAAAAAAAAAGAAAAAGATGTACGACAATACAAGTATATTTGAAGTACATCATGCTAAATGTAGTTCACAATCACACTAAGCCCTATATATATAGGCCCATTAAGATGATAAATAAATAAATAAACTATAGTATTTCTTCTTCTTCTTCTTCTTCTTCTTTTATTTTTTTTATTTTATTTTTTAGGAACAATAAAATCCATTTCAAAACAAGGAATAATCAATGTTTGTTTCGACAATGTTGAACTCTCATTTGGAAGTATATACATGGCTGATTGAACTAATCCACTTCGTGGATGTGTTACCTCTTGGATGCTGAGAATATAGTTAATTTTTCAGAAGAAACAAAAAAAAAAAAAAAAAGGAGAAAATATGGACGGAATTCGGCCCAACTTTATTAGTATTGGATTATTTTTCATAATTTTTTTCGTCTCATATAAACTTGGGTTAAATAATCATCCTCCAGCGCCCTTGAAATTAGAATTTCATCATGTGCTTTTTAATTAGTTATGTTTTCATCCTAACATTCAAATAAACTCAAAACTACCCTTTATTTTAAATGTGTGTATATATATATATATATACATTGAACTGGAGGACCAAATTGAATGTTGCATATATAGGGGAGAAAGTGGATCAAATTATAAGTTTTGGGGTCCTCCCTTGCAATTAAGGGATTTGGGAATATTTCAATATCCCACATATTACGCTTTACCAAATTTAGATCAAAACCCTCGCTTGTTCTCTCTCTTCAGTGGTAGACGACCATCCTCCCAACCAGTCGTCCTCCATCTCGTCGTCATCCAGCTATCATCATCCCACCGTCCTCTCTCTCCTCACCGTTCCGCCACATCCTCTCTCTCCTCACCGTTCCGCAATCAACCACTCTCTCATCACCAACGGCATCCAAAAACAGTCCCAAATCGTCCACCATTGCTGTCGACAATTCCTAGGAAATAGTCTGAAATCAGCAATTGTTCGCAAAAGTTCGTTTAGCACAATGGCTCGACATCGTAAGTGTTTACGGAGAAACTTTACCATGTGTTCTTTTTGTTTATGATGTTCAATGCATCAGATGCAATTTAACTACTGGAGATAAATTTCTTGCCGACTCTACGTTAATCTAGGTGATTATGTTAGTTTCACCATCAGACAATGCATCCAATTTCCAATTTCTGTGATTAATCCATGTTTTCTATCTATTTCCCAGTTTCTATGGTTGATAAATTTTTTGTCAATTTATAAAGTTTCTTCTTTGAAGAATGACCTTATTTATTTACCATGGTCAACATACAGTTTCCTTGTTTTCCTATTGTGTTTGGTTAATGGATATTGAGGTAGTTTCATACAGATTCATCTTTGGTTAATGATGGAATATACCATGGGATTTGAATGGTGGTTTGATGGGGAAAAAAAAAAGCCGAATTTCATCATCTAAACCTTCTTTGAATTTGGCTGGTACGACAAATTTGATCCAATAGAAAACAGTTAGCACAAACCTATGGAAGGCTACTATTAATCATGGTAAAAAAGAAATACTTATTTTTTTTATGGTAAATATAATCAATATCATGACAAATTTTTTTTTTTACCATAATAACAGTGTTATCTGGCAAATTTGTTGTCATAACCACTTAAATGGTGAACAAATTTTTTACCATTATTCAATGCAACAATGTTAACCTAAACTACTGAATTACCATATTTTTTAGGATAAGCTAGTACAAATTATGTTACTGGTGGCCAAGTATTTTACCATCATTCAAACAAACAATTATAATGGTAAGAACCACACCAAAAATATTTTTACCATAACTACTGCGTCATCCGGAAATTTGTAACCATAATTTTTTTGCCATGACCACTTAAATAGTGCATAATTTTTTTTACCATTATTTAACAAATAATTGAAACCGTATAACCATATACCTTCCCATGATCATCTGAAATATGGGGTAAGTGGAAAGTCCACTTCAGAACATCTCTCCACTTTTTCAAATAACCCTAAATATCCGGATAAAATCATCCCCAAATTTGAATTTCAACCATAAGGAAACAATATCATCCTCAATAAGGAAACAATATCATCTAAAAATAAGTATCTTGATTGAATTCAAAAATTTAACGTGATTTAAGGAAAGAGGATTAACTGACATAGATTTCAAAAAGTAAGTAATAAGTAAAAAGGAAACAATTTTCAAAAGAGTACTTAATTTTAGGAAGGAGGACCAATCAAAGTAACTGACCAAAAAATTAAAAATTACTTTTATAGTTTTGTGAAAAACTGTTAGGATCAAGCCTTTCCTAGTATTTTTTTTTTTTTTTATGATTTCTCGCGAAAGCCCTTAAAAACACGTTTTAAACACATTGGACGGTTCGGATCATAAAAAAAATATCGGGAACGTGGAGGTCTGCAGGAGCCCGGACTAGAAGTGCTCCCTATATATATATATATATATAGTACACTTCCAGTCTGGACGTCCGGACTAGAATAAAATCCGGACCACTGTGTTTTCGTCACTTTCCGGACCAAATCTCGACGATCCGAACCGTTAGATGTGTTTAAAACGTGTTTTTAAAGTCCAATGCGAGGATTTGTATAAAAACAACACTCGGAAGGGGTTGATCGGAGCAGTTTTTGTTAAAAACGTTATACGTGTTTTTAAGGTCCAACGCGAGGATTTGTATAAAAACAACACTCGGAAGGGGTTTATCAAAGCAGTTTTTGTTAAAAACGCTATATACCCCTTCCAAGTGTTGTTTTTATACAAATCCTCGCGTTGGACCTTAAAAACACGTTTTAAACACATCTAACGGTTCGGATCGTTGAGATTTGATACAGAACACAGAGGTCCGGATTTTATTCCAGTCCGGACGTATATATATATAGTCGGATCAAGTCAGGACTCCCTAACTTTAAAAAAATCCGGACCTCCCCTCTCCCGGCCATTTCCCAGCCAAATGATCGGGATCCGAACCGTTGGATGTGTTTAAAATGTGTTTTCAACGGCTACGCGAGGTTTCGGCAAAAAAAATGACCGAGAAGGGCTTCATCCGAGCAGTTTTTCATTCAAACCATAGGATATATATTTCATGAAAAATTACTCGAATGAAGCCCTTCCCGATCATGTTTTTTGCCGAATTCTTGCGTAAGCCCTTGAAAACACATTTTAAACACATCCAACGGTTTGGATCCCGACCATTTGGCCGAGAGAGGGAAGGTCCGTATTTTAACAAAGTCAGGGAATCCTGACTTGATCTTTGTCGTATATATATATATATATATATATATATATATATATATACTATTTGAAGGGCAACAATGGTAAATCACACTATGGAAGGATGAAAACATAACTCCGTAAAATATGGGGGATGAAAATCAAAGTGGGATCCAAAAAGCGGATGAAAATTTAATTACCTCTATAAACTTTTGTACAAGTTTGATCAAGAAACCTAAGGAGGTTACACCTTTTGTGGTGAAATCAATGCCATACATTTAAGTGGAATAATATGCTTGAGTCGAGATTT
Source organism: Gaultheria prostrata (assembly GCA_036023075.1). Lineage (NCBI taxonomy): Eukaryota > Viridiplantae > Streptophyta > Magnoliopsida > Ericales > Ericaceae > Gaultheria > Gaultheria prostrata. Next base: position 11,309 of record JAXBDA010006922.1, read on the forward strand.
TCTCATATGATGATCTCTCATATGATCCAAAATGAGACCGGTCGTGGGTCCATTTAATTATCCAAGCAGCTCAATATATGGTAAATCTCGATTTAAAGAATGTCCATGCAAAAAACAAGTTCATTGAAAATCGGTGTCCATAAAAAACGTCCATGCAAGAAACAAGTTCATTGTAAATCGGTGTCCATTTAAAGGAATCATATTTTCCACAAGAGAAAAAGACAATTAGGCCCTGTTCCGCTAACTCAAAAAGCCAAAAGCCAGCTTATTGCGTTTTTCAAGACAGGTCATCCCCTCACAATACATCACATAAAAAACCACAAAAACCACAAAAGTCAAACCCGTATTACGAGCTCTCACATAAAAAACCCAAAAAAACAAAAAACTAATCTTAGTGGAACACCCCCTTAAACTATGGTGGTTTATATTATTCTTCAGACAAATATTATCCGAACAAGGTTGTACCCCTCTCCAATCAATTTGCATTTTTTGCATGAACCTTAAACACATCGAGACCTAATACATGAACGGTTTTAAACCCTATCTTTATGTTGTGTAGCGGGCCACCTAAGAACCCAAGCAATGATTGTTGATGTCATGATATTGGAGAAGTAACAAACCAAACATATGCAAATAATCAAATGGAGAAACCAAACCACAAACAAAAATAAATAAAAGAGACCAAGATTTACGTAGTTCAGCTTATGGATGTAAACCTACTCCACGGGGCAAGCAAACGAGAGCTGATTCTACTATGTGAAGAGAACAATGCTCTGAGAAAGCTACAATGGTGACAAACAAACAGACTCTCACATGGAGACACTCACTATTCCCAAATACAAGTTTTCTCACCAAAACCCAATTGGAATCTCTCACCAAAACAAATTCTCTCTCATCAAGTCTCACACAAACCAATAGGGTTTTAACCATTTTCAAATTTTCACTCAAAAGTCCAAACCCTAATGAGAGAGTAAGGCTATATTTATAGCTACAAAATCCTTCCCAAAGTCAATATTTGCCCAAACAAATTTCCTTGCATCCCAAGACATAAACCCACAAGGAAACAAATATTTAAGAAGTTCAAATGAAGTCCAAATCAAAATAGAATCGGCTAAACGTGCGTGGGAGTAAAACTGAATCGTCTGGACGGTCGAGATTCCAAGAACCAAATATCGAGCCTTTTCTAAACTAATCTCCACATCAGCGAGATATTCAAGTACTCAACCAAAACAGGCCAAACAAATTCTTACACTTTACTCAAATATGCTTTGATTAGTAACTAGTAACAAAGTTGTTTGGGGCATAGCTCAAGGGATCACTTCATATGACAGATGACAGATCATAACCAAAACAAAATACCTTTTTATCAAAAACAATCCCAATGGGCAAAAGTGATCAAAAGCATTTTTCACGTGAACTACTCATTATTTTGATCCATTTGGTATCGAGATTCCTTAAATAATTGTAGTAAAAAATAGTAGTTGCACAGAAAATTGTAAGAAATTAAGAAATTGAACAAGAGCTTATTCCTTTTTAGTCATCGAGAAACAAAGCTTGTAGGAGTTTATAGTTATCCAAATCCGAACTAGATATAGTGTAGGCCACACTAAACGATTGTACGCCATACAATTGTGTAAATCTTGTGCAGATTTTGTTTTATTCGACGATCAAGGGTGTTCAGATCAGTTTACGCTCACCTCGAGTAATCCACTCCCTAATTCGGTCAAAGGCAGGCCAATCCATGCCGAGATTAAGAGATTCACAAGAAATTACTATTCTTGCAGCCTGACTTCAAGAATCGAACATTAATCAATTATGTAAGAAGCAAACTCACCAATAAACCGGACTAACCCTTTGTGCATTATTTTGCATTGCTGACTTTTGCATACGAGATGCCTTTTAAGAGATGTGTGACATAATAGAATTTTCCCTCTTTTATTAGTGAGGAGCTTCATTTCAATTAAGTGACAGGTACTCTGCCGTCTTGAAAATAGACTGGAGTGGCAAGATTATTCAAATTTTAGTCCTTTTTCAGTTGATTTTGGTAATGGAAATTTTTCATTTTTAAAATTTCATAGAGACCATCAATCATATCATAGAGCAAGTTAATCGAAAACTGATAAGTATGGTTAGAGAATGAGTATCTTGAAGAAGGAAAAAAAAAAACTGTCTTGCTGGAGCTCATAAATATTGAAATAAATTTGTCGAAATAATGTGTCGACTAATCTAGTCACCATGAAGTTTTGCACGGTTAATAGTCTTGACGTGCTCTAGAAATCAAATTGTTTCAAGTCTTAGAGTAAATTCGAAAAATTTCTCCAAATGGACAAAACTGGATGCTCGAGCAGGGGCGGCTACACTAAGGGGTTGTTCCACTAAGTGATTTTTTGATTTTTGGGTCTTTAGTTTTAGTTTAAAACTAAGGGGTTGTTCCACTAAGTGATTTTTTGATTTTTTGGGTCTTTAGTTTTAGTTTAAAACTAAAACTTGTTCCACTAATAGTTTTTTTGATTTTTTGAGTTGTGTTACCAAATTACCAATCTGCCCTTGTACCCTAATAACTCCTAAATGCTTGCTTTTTTTAAAGTCACGGGACACGCGAACGTGAATGGCTACAGAACTTCCAATTTTGTTTTGCTAATCTCATCTTTCCACGGGTGTTTGTGTTTTAATAATTTTTCCAGATGATAAAAAAATGAAAACAAGTTGATGTGTTCCGTTATAATTTTTTTTTGACAGACGTATAAGGGGAGGGCAAATTTATAATTTTACATTAGTAGGACGCCTTTTGGCTGATGAAACCAATTGTTTTTTTAAAAGGTTAGTGGAATGAGTTGGTTTTTTTAGGGTAGTTTTTTGTTAGCGGAATGAAGTAGTTTTTGGATTAAAACTAAAACTGATTTTTTTAGGTAGTTTTTGTTAGCGGAATGAAGTAGTTTTTTGAGTAAAACTAAAACTGATTTTTTCTTAGTGGAACACCCTCTAAGAGTTGATTGAACCCCTTGGTTTCGAAAAGTGCACTAGAATTTTGAATATGATTTCATGTAATTTAATTCTTTAACATTAATGTGAAGATACGATCCGATCATTTGTGAGAAAAATGCGCTCTGATCATTTGTGTGAAACTCTGAGATAGTCTCATGCAATACGAACATGGGAATCCTGTAGTGAATATATGCACTTCTAGAGTGTAGTGAGCATCTGAGTTGTTCATTTATAGTCCATGTTCCAAATTTCAAGCAACATCCTACATGTAAGATACTTATATACTCACTTTGTCCCCCAAACAATAGTCAAGTAAGTATCTTTTTTGAAAAATTAATGAGTAAAAGTTTGTACAATTATTTTTGGGAATTGATATTGGCACTCCCCAAAAAGTTAATGGCACTCCCCCTCCCCCTTTTGCGGAGTGCCAATAACACTTCATGGAGTATCAATACCAATACCCTTAATATTTTGTCATTTTGAAAAATTAATGATTAAAGAGTTAATGGGTAAAAATGAAGTAAAAATTGATGTGAAAAGTGTAATGATAATGTGTCTTTAATAAAAGTTGAAGTAACAAAACTACCACTTAGCCAAGTTTTCCAAATGATAAAATCTACATTTGATAAAATCAGTGTCTTTAATAAGTGTTGAAGTTACAAAACTACACACTTAGGCCAAGTTTCCCCAATGATCAAATCTACATTTGATAAAAATCAATTGTTAATTTTACCAAATATAGATTTTATAAAAGATTTTATCATTTGGGAAACGGAGAGAGTAAGATCTACTAACAAATAGATCCCAATTTGTGTATTTTTTCTTTTCCGGTAAATATCACTAACACCCCAAGGTTTCCCTAAAGTACAGATGTCGCCTCCATGTTTGGAAAATGATTTTTCAGCCACCTTAGGAGTTAGGTCTGGAGCTACATTTCAATTACACCCAATCCTTAGTCAACACTTTGGTCAATTGTAAACCTTTTGAAATGATTTTATCACACGATTTTTTTTTGGGTAAATTGTAAACCTAGCGAATCAACTCAGTCGAATATCAATAAACACTTGATCAAGTCATTAAGTTTTTGGTCTTATGAATTCAGAGATAAAAAAATTGAATGACTTGGTTAAGCTCTACCGATATCTAATTGAGCTAATTTTTTTTTCGAAAATTCTTAAATAAAAGAATATTTTAAACAAATTGAACGGCTTTAATAATTTGTATGGGTCTCCAAAGTGGATCTCATACAATCCCGTGTACATTTTTGATGTACACCAAATGATGTACACATATTTTGTTTGATAAAATAAACATTTCAAAAGTTTAAACAATTTTAACTAATGATTGAGTATAATTGAAACACAGCACCAAGCCTCAGAAGGTGACGAATCATTTCCCATATTTCCCATACTTGGCGGGGACATTTACAAGGATTTTTCTTATCGAGACGAACTAATAATCCATACAAAATGAACGCAAAACTAACAAATGGGGAATTTTTTTTAATAATAATTTTTTTACCAAAACACCCTCTAAGGGAAACTTTTTTCTTTTCTTCATTTTTCCTAGTGAAGATGAGTGTTAAACATCACGTGGGTATGTTCAGAAGCACCCAATGTCCCCCATTTACCCCTTTGAATAGGCTTTGATCCTCTTTATTGACTTTCTGTCTTACCTCAGCTGCCCATTCGGACATGGTTGGAGGGCCACAGGAGAGAGAAAGAGAGAGAGAGAGAGAGAGAGATGTTCTAGAGTGAGAAAGGTGTTCTTCCTCCTTGGGGGCTGTGCTCTGTTTGGTAGTAAAAGACAGTCGGCAGAAGGTTCCCTACACGCGCTACAGAAAGCGTGGTGTGCACTCCCACGTAGTACTACAATAAATGTGATACTACTATCAGTCTATCACACGTCAAGACTTTCTCAACTGACTACTATTTGGTGCGTGGAATCCACGTGATTTCTCCTGCGAGTGGCAAATAAAATAGTCTGCGAAATAATTAATTGCATTGCATAAAGATTTTCCATAGTGGCATAGAGCTGGCACTGTCAGCCAAATATTACACGACTCCCTTTGAAATTGGAAAATGTTACTCCCTCCGTCCCCTTTTAAGTGTGTTACTTGAAAATTCCAATTATTTTACTCAAATTAATTTTTACATCTACATCTACTACTTTTCATCACTTTCTCTTATCAATATAATAATACATACTAACTTTTTAAAAAGGAATTTACTTTTAAGGGCAAAATAGGAAATGTATCCACTAATTTTTCAAAACACACAATTATTAAGGGACAGTCCAAAATGGACATGTACACACTATAAAAAGAACGGAGGAAGTAATATATTGTCAGTCACTCGTGTTAAAGTTTAAAAAAAACTCCTATGGTAAGATGTGTAAAAAATATATAAAATTAAGTATAAATATAATTAAAAAGTAGTACCTAAAAAATGCATTGAAATCCGTTTTTTTTTGTTTTTTTTGTTTTAGTCTAATTGTATGACCAGTGAACAAATAAACAAACAATAGCAAGACCCCGTATTTTTCCCTTCCCCAAATTCCAAGAAAATTGAAAACATACTTCAATTTTCCAAGCCAAAAAATCAAAAATTAAGGAAACCATAACATCATCGTTTTATAAGTGAGCCAAGAAAGGGCAGCATTGGTAGATTAACTCCCAACACAATTGATTAGATTTTTTTGGCCTACCTTTAGCCAGATCGGGAAAGGAAGTAATCGAATGCTCTGACCCGGACCGCCAAACTATCGAGGAAAAAATAAAGAACAAAACAGTAGTATCAGTACTCAATTGAATTCGGCTAAACTTTTTGCCCACGAACAACCCGAGAGATTATCTTCATGCATTAGAAAAAGCTACAATCTTGATGTGATTGGAGTAACTTCTTAGCCTTTCACAATTTGGTTTGGCAATCCAATAAGTGAGAGAATACAAATATGGCAAAACTATTGCTCCAATCAAATGACCAAAAAAGTTTGAGGCCCTAAACTATTTTAACAAAATCAACAGCAGCAAAGGAATAATCAACAAGAAAATACCCTAAAAACCATCATTCAATCATCCAAAATAAAACCATGTAAAAAATATAAAAAAAAACAGTAGCAAAAACAACAGCAGCAGCTGCAGATTAAAAGATAAGATTCAATCTTTTAATCATTTCTTCGATTAACCCACCAATTCTTCGATTAACCCATCAAAGCAAAACACAAAAGGAGAAATGGGTACTAATCAATTTTGTATTTTTATTAATCAGCTGCTCTTACGTGGTTTGCTTTTGCGACGAGCTCTGCTTTTTCTCTGCGGTTGTTGTATTTCCTTAGCCACAGATGATGTTGATGTTGCTCCTTCTACTTTGATCTGTTTTTTCTCCTCTTCTTCTCCATCTTCTCCAATCATCTTAGCTTTCTTTGATTCACTTTCTTCCTCTTCTTCTCCTTTCTTGAGTTCTTCTGTTTCCTTAATTTCTTCACTCTCTGTTTTCTCCACGATTTTTCTAGGTCTACCCCTCTTCCTCGGAGTAATAATCTGCTGCTGCTGCTGCTGGGTATCTTCAGCTATTGATGATGATTCTGCTATTGCTACTGACAGCTCCTTCGTTTTCTTCGGCATCTTCTTCTTTCCCATAGACTCAAAAACAAATCCCAGCTTACCAAAAAGACTTTTTTCCTTCACTCAAATCAAGAAATATTTTGTGGGTTTTTCTCCTCTTTATTGATTCATCCCTAAATCAATAAAAAAAAAGACAACACAACCCACAACTTTCTTTCAGCTACCACTAGAAAAAACCAATCAAAGATTGGATTATTTCACCAATATTCATATCCCAAATGGTACAAAAAGACAAAAATAAATAAAATAAAGAGAGACCCTTTTTTCTTCACTTAGAAAAACAAGAATTTGTAATGGGTTTTATTGCCTCTCTATTGATCCAATCCCAAAATCAAACAAAACAAAGACAACCCAATATTCCAAGAAACCACAACTTTCTTTCAGCTACTAGTAGCAAAAACAAATCAAAGTTGGAGTCTTTTCAGCAATATCTTTTTTCTCCCCATAAAAAACTCAGGTCTATATCTTTTCTTTTTCCCCTTGCTCAGTAGTAGCTTAAATCCAAAACCTAATAACAAGAAGGTTTCTATGGAAGAAAATCAACTATACCTACAAGAGGAATCACAAAAGCCACAGAAGCCATCAAGCACATCTTTCCTTTTCTTTGCTACTTATCCATCCACAAGCATATCCATATCTAAACAAAGGCATACATAATTTTACTTATTAGTACTAGTTATATGTTGCTGTTTTTTTTTTTTTTTTTTTGCTTCGCAGAAGAAAAGACAAAGGGGGAGGAAAGAGGATGGGAAGGCAGTGATGAAAGGAAATATAAAGAGCAAACCCCAGTATCTCTCTCTCGATCTGGGTATAGGTTTAATTCTAACCATGGTTAGAGCAAGCCCAACAAACTCCCTAAATTGGCTCACATCCCTATTTTAGGGAGCCAAACCCCAAAGTTAAGCTCCAAGAGACTCCCTAAACCCCTCCCTAAAATACAAAAATGAATAGTACCTCCCTAAAATTCCCCCCATTTAGAGCAACCCCAACAATAACTCCTCAAAAAAGTTTGTGAACAGTGCATATATCTATTATAATTTGACACTTTTTCTATCAACACTCTCTATTACCCTCCCTATTTTTAATAAATTATAATATATGGGGGAAAAGTAAGAGAGAGAGAGAATAAAAAAATAAAAAAAAAAAACAGCCGGCAAAGTGGGGGGGGAGGAGAGAGAAAGAATAAAAAAATGGGTAGGGAGTGAATAGTGCCTCCCTAAATGGGGGGGTTTTTAGGGAGGCACTATTCATTTTTGTATTTTA
>JAXBDA010006923.1:0-19177 GCA_036023075.1 Gaultheria prostrata
TCAAGAGAACACATAGGGTGACCTGTGGACTTTTACTAAAACTTATGTGATTTTACAATTTTTACTCATCTCCAAGACCAGGTAGTGGAGTTTTAGTAATTTATTATGTGATTTACTCATTTTAGTGTCTTAATGGTCCACCGTACATTGTTTATGGAGTAATTTGGGTATTGGATTTATGTCCTACTCCCTCCGTCCCTTTTATAATGTAGACATTTCCATTTTAGGCTGTCCATTAATAAGTGTGTGTTTTGAAAAGTGAGTGGGTACATTTTCTATTTTGCCCTTAAAAATAGATTCCTTTTTTGAAAAGTTAGTGGGTATTATTATATTGATAAGGGTAAGTAGTGGAAAGTAGATGTAAAAGTTGTAAAAGTTGATGTGAGAGAAAATAAGTTGAAATTACGAGACAACACACTTAAAAAGGGACGGATGGAGTATTATATACTATACATATGAATAGTACAAATTGGATATTTGAGAATGTGGGTGTTCTTTGTCTCTACGCATTTAGCCCTAGGATAAATGGAACGGTAGATTTTGATTATTTTATAGGCTATTCATAGTTTGATTCTTTTTTAATTTTTGTTTGGTTAGTTGGAATCATAGACAAGTTTGTCATAAAAAAAATCAATAATTGTGTAAGAGCCAATTTCTATTAAAACTTTTAATGATAGCACCCCCAAAAACTTGTCGAAGAGAAGCCGTATTGACTTGGAAAATCTTCCATCGGATCCTAGGTAAGAAGACACTTTGTTGTCGAAGTGAAGCCGTATTGTAATATGCTAAATACTTTGTTGTTTTTTGTGGCATTATTGATATTAGTACATTTTTTTTTTATGTACAATTATGATTTCTAGAGGACCTAGTAGAATTTTTGACCACCCTCGTGAGAATTCCTGGAACCGCCACTAATATCATTCACTCCAGTTTCACTTGACGATCCAAGATGTCCATTTTATAAGTATCACGAGGACAAGTTAATTTCCCCTGACAATTTCTCAAACCCGCATACTTAATTATGAAAGCTATTTGTGTCTTGAATTTATATATGATCTTTCAGCCCTGCATTACGAGTTGAACTTCCTTGTTTTGTATTCTTTTTTTGCATGCAACCGAGACCGTAATATTGTACCGAAGCTGGCAATTATATTTTATGTCGCATCTTTTCTCTTCTAGATTTGCCAATGTAAGCTCATCCTCGTCCCCATCTTATACGAAATGTTCTTTGCAATAGTGTACTGCTATGAGTGACAACATCCGATTATAACGAAAAATTATTCAGTTCTCCAGCAAGATGCTGCAGGAACACTAAATAACTCTCGATTATAGCATAAAATTGTGTTATAACAACGTTAGTCTATTCCAATCACGAAGTCGAACAAAAGAGATGATAAGATCCGGTGGTAATCTATATATAGATGGAAGGGATACATAATCATCTCTGCACTACAAAACACACACACATAGGTATACATAAAACGTGCTACTAATCAACGAGGATCGATCGAGTACAGAGGACAATGCTACAGAGGCGAGAACAGATAACACAGCCTTATCACTAACATAAGCTCATAATAAGACAGTGACTCGTAAACTACAATAAAATCTCCTAGTGAAGCATGCCTCTTATTTCTATATTATAGCCATAGAAATAGTCACTTAGATGGCATGGGGAGGGGTTAGAGGCTTGTGTGGTGGCTTATGGGGACCATATGGCTTCTTTGAGTGGCCTCCCATTGGTGGCATTGTCTTCCGCGGTGGCTTGTGGAAGTCTTCAACATTCTTCTCCATCAGAGTGTGTCCATGGGTTGGTGGCTTATTCTCTGGTGGTGGCTTCTCCCCCTTCTTTGGTGGCTTCTCTCCTCCCTTGGGTGGCATACCCAATGGTGGTTTGTCCTCTGGCCCTGGTTTCCCCATTGGTGGTTTGTTCTCTGGTTTTCCCATTGGAGGTTTGTCCTCTGGTCCAGGCTTGCCCATTGGTGGTTTGTTCTCCGGCTTTCCCATTGGTGGTTTGTCCTCTGGTTCGGGCTTGCCCATTGGTGGTTTGTCCTCTGGTCCTGGCTTGCCCATTGGTGGTTTATTCTCTGGCTTGCCCATTGGTGGTTTGTCCTCGGGTCTTGGCTTGCCCATTGGTGGTTTGTTCTCTGGTTTTCCCATTGGAGGTTTGTCCTCTGGTCCGGGCTTGCCCATTGGTGGTTTGTTCTCCGGCTTTCCCATTGGTGGTTTGTCCTCTGGTTCGGGCTTGCCCATTGGTGGTTTGTCCTCTGGTCCGGGCTTGCCCATTGGTGGTTTATTCTCTGGCTTGCCCATTGGTGGTTTGTCCTCGGGTCCTGGCTTGCCCATTGGTGGTTTGTTTTCTGGCTTTCCCATAGGTGGTTTCTTCTCTGGTTGTCCCATTGGTGGCTTTGGGAAATCAGCAAATGATGGGGTGGTGAGAGCCACCACCACAAGTGACAACACAAGCAAGTATTTGAGAGACATTTTTTCTTTTTCTGAAGCTAATTGTGAGTGGGATGGTACTTGGTGATGGTGCCTTACTAAGTGAGCTTTGGGGGCCTTTTTATAGTGGTTTGGAGCCATTAGTGGAGTGACACGTGTAATTAACTTGGACATTTAATTGGTTTTGGCATCATATGGTCCCACTGAGTTGAGAAGTTTGACAATTTGGCACAGTGGGGGCCTAGCTAGTTTCCTTTAGCTTCTCTGCAGTGTTCTTAAGTAAGTTAATTTGTTCACATAACTTTTTTTTTTTGAACAGAATTTGTTCACATAACTAGCATGGATCAATCATGGCGTAATTGCGGAATGGGGAAGAAAAAAATCTTGTCGGTATAATTATATTGCAGCTATATATCATAAGAATGCTGCGATTCGTATGTACGGACATATAGCGTACGTAATACGTACGTAACCTATCTCAACCGTCTATGCATGAAATCTAGTCTAGACCGTAAATAAACTATTCGCGCAAATAGTTTAAACTATTTGCGCGAATAGTTTATTTACGGTCCGGACCATTGATTTTATGCACGGAAGGTCGAGATGCACCGTCCGTGCATATTGCATACATACCAATGCGTACGCGTCGCTTTAGTGATATTATAATATCATCATTACTTATGATGTGACCAATCAGAGCCAGCCTTGACTCTTAAGGCTTAAAGCGAAAATAAAAAATAGTCATTTTTTAAAATCTTAATGAACAAAATGTAAGTAAGTAAACTATACGTCCAAAACTAAATACGACTATTCATCAATAAGAAATAACCCTAAATCAATAACCAAAAATTCCAAGATTTCAAACTCGTCACTTATATATATGATATACTTTTTTTTATTACAAAAGATACCTAGGGGTACTAAAATGTAAGGGACCCTTGAAATTCATACTTTTTTTGAGGGCTAAATCTGTCGCAACGCTCGATTTAGCTCGGGGTCAACTCTGTGACCAATTGAAAATTTTTATGTGATTACATGTTTGGAGTAATCTTGGGATTGGTAGCTACATCGTTTTCGCAAAATGAAATTTCCTTATTTGGTTATTAAAACGATGACCACAGGTTTTGTACTTGATTTTGCTTTAATTTTGTTTCCCGTCTGTACATATTGTGGTTTCGGAGTGCTTGTTCGATCGGTTTTGTTGTATGTTGGCAACTTTGCTAATCTTTTCCTTTTGGTTTTTGGGTTAATGTTAATATGCAGGTTAATTTTTATTAACAGGGTAAATAGAGATCGAAAAGAAAAGCTGAAATTCAGAAAGTAAGATTTTAACTCAAACTTCAGACACAGTGAGAGAGTTCATTCGTAAGATCAAACATTAGTCTCAAAACGATAGCCATTTTTTTCTCAAACTCAGATAATAGTAGTTGCATTGACTGTTGTATAATGCGGCTAGAGCCGGCTTAGAGGGCAAGCCGAGGAAGCGACCGCTTTCGGCTCCCAAATTTTATTTTAAAAAATGGGCCCCCAATGTGTTAAAATTCCTGCATATAAGAAAATTTTCTCAAACATTAAAGATTTAGTGCACACAAGTTTCGCATCCAAGAATATATTGAGGGCCCCAAATAGGAAGTTCGCTTTCGGCCACAAAAAATCTTGGGCCAGAACTGAATGCGGCTTCCCACTATTGGATTCTGAATTTCGTTGTGCTATGGTCGAAGCTAATAATTTAACAGCAGAAGTAAAATATAAGTGTAAATGCAAATTCTTCAAAACCAACTTTTTCTAGATCAAAAAATATTTTCCAATACAAATATTATGAAATTCAAAACTTGGCCAGAATTAGCTCCTAGAGATAAGTCGAAGTGCACATATATTTATCTGATACATTTCACCGTATGCAAAAGATCGGGTAATTTGGCTATCTACTGGGGATGATTTGACTGCAACATGCACGTATTCGTATGGACTTGCACACAAATTTCGTTTCCAGGGACTTCACAGAGTCACTGGTTCTAAAATGCATACAGGTAAGTGGGGCAGACCAAATCTTTGAAAACTTGTTAAGTGGAATTTTACTTCCTTTGTTGTTTAGGGCAGGAAATAGATCCTCTCTGATTCTTAATTTGGGCCGGAGGAGAGTCCAAACATAGATCGTCCATTTGCTGTAATTAATAGTTTGAATATATTTAAAAACTCTTTTATTTTGCTATTTGGCTAAGCAAAGAAATTTTATAACTCTTGAAAACAAAGATTAAAGGAGCTAGGGCACACCGACACAAAAAATACTACCCAAGACCCACTCCTTAGATGGCAAAAAGTCATCTAAGAGAACACCCAAACGGATCCACCCGAAAAAGGCAAACCCAACCCAAAACAGACGGGCCGAAAAGCCCAAACCAAAAACTCTTACCGGTAAGAGTTTCTATGCGAATCCAAACTATTAATTACACCAATACATGGTCCAGATTTAAACTATCTCGTTCAGTCCAAATTTTGAACCGGAAAAGATCCGAATCCTTTGGAAATATTTGTTCCATGGTATAGCTAGAGCTAGTAACTAGTTGACATTGCATGAGGTTCCACATTGATCCTTTCACCATTTCCCATTTGACTAGAGTAGGATTCTCAACTTATGCCTGACAAGTCAATGTGAAGGCATCGTTTTCCTTTGGATATTAGTCTTCAAACATGATTTATGAGTATTTCACTACATATTTCAAAAATTATCGTCTGGTCATCTCGTGTGTGACCTTTACCACAATATATCTTTAAATCAGCGATATTTTCTTCACTTTTTGAACATCTTATGAAGTACTAACAATCCACATATAAAAAAACGTTCAATTTATATAGGAGTATGAAGATGGAACCAATTTGGTGAGTCGATTTGGGTTACCTGTAAAAAGAAGTTAAACACCTATGTGGTGCCAACCACTACCCATCTGACGTACAATTAATGAGTTTTGATAACCCAATTGAACACTTAAAACTGAACGGATTAAATAATACTCCTATGTAATTAAATTGGTTTGATAAGCACATTTTATCATACTTAATATTTTAAGTGCATTCTTATAAGGAATGACTATAATACACACTCATTAACGGTGTGTACCATATGCACATATTGTATGATCTATACTGTGTCACCTCATTGGTAAATCGTGATTTTTTTTTAGTATTTTCTAACTTTTCAAAAATATGATTCGTAACATTTTCTATGATTCATAACTTTTTGGTGCGTTTCGTAACTTTTATAAAAAAAAATCGACTTTTATTAATAAGAAGTAATTGATTCGTAACTTTTATAGGAGTGTGTATGATACATACCAAAATAAGAGTGTGTATTGTAGTCTTTTTCATTCTTAAAATCTAAGCATAAAACGTGAGTAAAAATTAAGTAGTCTGATACCTGCTTAATTTGTATATCACTCCTCACCCTACCACCACCAGTAGCATCACCACCCTCCACCTCGACACTATCACCATTACAATGTGGTCTGAACACAATATATTAATCTCATTCATTTTGATAACAAAAGATAAGATATGCCCTAATTTTCGGATAAACTCCAGTGTGAGAACTATGTCACTTTAATTTGATGGGTCCCTTGGAGTTGAAAAGGTTGAAATTTCGACCCACAAAGAGATGTAAATCCAACAATTGCATTTATAATTGTCCCCCTCCCTTACATCTGCTGTGGTCCTGATATTTCATTTACCCAATATTTAGGTAAGACGTACTACTTTTTTTTTTATATCTGTAAAAAATATTTCATTAACCTTTAAAGGGATATATACAAAGATTAAATGGATCACGGGCACACCAGGAACCCCTCTTCCCACCGGGACCCGGGGATGCTAGTGAGCGTCCCTGGAGAGTGCCACTGGTGAGCGCATCCGGGCCGTCCATCTCGGTAATCGACGGCCCGGATGCGCTCACTAGGGGCGCTCTCAAAGGGCCGCTCACCAGAAACCCCTCTTCCCACCGGCATACGCCACCCAAGAGCCAGTACTGGCCTAGGTTTTATCCAAGCCTAGTGTTGAGCCTAGTAAGAAGATATCATTTGTAACTGTCGAGACTACCTCTAGTCCCTCCTCCTTTAGAATGCACACTCTTAGAGAGTTTAAGTCTTGTAAGAAAAGAGTTCCTACGTGTCATCTTTGTGGTATTGAGGGACATATTCAGCCATATTAATTGCAATAGGGTGTTCGTGAATGCTAAGACTATTGTCGGTGACCTTCTCTCTATCAAAACCAAGCCAATATGGGGGTGTGAGTCTCCTAAGAAGAAAGTCTTGATTTGTCACCATTGTGGGGTTGGAAGACATATTCGACCTAATTGCTACCGTTTGAAAAGAGAGATTAAGAAGAAGGGTCAAACTCAAAGACCCTTGAATCGCTTTGTTCCTCGTAGTGTTGTCCTTGGTTAACCCAATGTGGGGAGACTTCGTAAAACCACTTGTTCACACCCTAAGTATCCAGATGATGTGTTTCTCAATCAATTGTCTCACCTTGCTACTCAATCTTCTTATATTGTTAAAGAGATTACCAAGTTAATTTTACTTGCCAAGAACGTGAATGGTGCATCTAGTGGTCATAACAAGTCTAATCAAATTTAGAACAAAGTTGATCATGTTTCCATTGTCTCACAAACTCTAGATAATCTTAGCGAATTTTGGGGTTCCACTCTTCGTACTTGAGTTAGGTTGCATGTTACTCTTGTGTGCATCGTTTCATACTTGACTATACAGTGAGACTACAAAGTACTACTCCCTCCGTCCCCATTTTATGGTCCCAATTATATTCTAACCGGATGAAAAACTTAGTTATATCTTTAAATTGGTAATGAATTTTATATCCAATATGGATCTTGTTTGATAGATCTCGACTAATTCTATAATACAACGTTTTTAAAATCACGTAAAACATTATAAATTAAATTAGAAAATATAATCAATTGAAAAGTGGCACGCACTCCCAAAAAGGACCATAAAATGGGGACGGAGGGAGTAGTAAAATGTTGTGAATGCAAATGTGGGACCCGGGCGTAGGTAACCTATCCTAACTAAAGTACAAAAAGTGATCTTAAAAATCAAATCTTGCCCTCTGTTGCAAGATTCAGATCAGTACTTGAAATGGAATTTTGCTTTGCAATAATGCTCAACTTTCCGGAATTTCCCGACAAAAGTATTTCGTTCTGCACGTGACCGCCTACAATGGCGTTTCTTCGTTTCCCACTATACTTTTACAGTTTCTCATTTCGTATTTTGGTTAAAAAAAACAAAATACACTCATTATAATCTATTCTGATCATTACTCCCATATATTACTCTATTACAAAATTTATCACACATATTTTTCAAATACTGTAACATATTTTTAAATTAATTATCTATTCTGATCATAATTAAAAAAATTTACAATACACAATACAAATTATGCAGAACATGTAATAGGCTCCCAAATAGGCATTAACGATGGCGTTTCTCTATTTTTTATTTTTTTTTTGTCTCTGTTCATCCGTTCTGCAAGTGACCGCCTATAATGGCGATATAGCCTAGCATTTTCTAGATACTCTTTCTACCACTATGTTATTACATAGATGGTTTCCAAATAATTTTTTTTCGATATAGAACACTCATATTGAAAAAATGATTTTTAGGTACTACACTAACAAGATTGTGTTTGAATTTCTTATTAGAGCATCCGCATAAATCTGGAGCAAAATATAACTAGAAATCTACTTTCGTCTATTTCACCAAGTCGTATTTTAAAATCTCTCTGTATCGTCCTCTCTATTTTGATTACATCCTCTTGAAAGTTATCTTTATTTTTTGTTAGTTTTTACCTAATTAAAATGTACTTGTTACCTTTTTCAGTTGTCATATTATAAATGTTCATCTTTTAACGATTATATTTCAATTATTTCCAATTCAAGTTGAACCTTGTCGTGCCAACTTCATAGTAAGACATACTCCCTCCGTCCTTTTTTTAGTATCAACATTTCCATTTTGAGTCGTCCATTAATAAGCGTGTTTTGAAAAGTTAATGGGTAAAAGTTTATACAATTATCTTTTTGACCTTTTGAAGTTGGTGGGTAAAAGTAGAGAATAATTTTCGAAAGTGGAGGTAAAAGTTAGTGTGAAAAATGTATCTTTAATAAGTTAGATTTACGAAGCAACACATTTAAAAAAGGAACGGATGGAGTAATACATTATGATTTTAAATTGAAAATTGGTTTGAAAACTCCTCTTTTATTCACTTGCACTAATTTTTTTTTTTTTTGTCGCTGTTTAATTTTACTATTGCACTTGCGCAAGGACAAAAACAAATTGTGCCATTTTTCGATAAAAAAAAAAAAAAACACTTCTGTACATATTATTATAATTTTTTTGTACTAAGTAGAAGATAAAAAAATGCAGAGAAGTATTGTTTTTATTGTTCAAAAATTACATGATTTTTCGTAGTAGACAAAAACTCTCATGAAAATGTTTCTCAATAGCAGGAAGTGTGACCTTTCCAATCAAAATGAGCGGCTTATGATCCAAAAGTGGATTTGTTGGTATAGATGTGGATGCTCAATTGCTCATGCTTCATTAGTTGGTTCGACTCTTACGTGAGGTTGAGGGTAACGTTCACGAACACTTAATTAGGTGAGGGTGAACAAAATAACTCTCTTAAAAAAGGGACAAGCAAGCGGTGGCTAGCCATGCGGTGGAGCTCTTGGATGCTCCGCACTGCATCTCATGATTGAGTCTCATTCCCGCTCCTCATGCAGTAGACTAGAAAAATGACGAATGACAAAAAAAGAAAAAAGAAAATGGACCAGGCCCAAATTTGTTGGGAAGCTATTGGGCTGCTCCTGTAAAATGGTACAGGGCTGAGGCCCATTTTTTGCTATTGTTCAGCCGACGTTCGAGGCCCACGATCTAGCATCATGGAGAAATGGCCACATTGAACTGGAAGTTCATGGGATCGGTGTTGACATTTTGGAGCAGGCCTGAATAACTTTTTTTTTAAATATTTTTTAATTTTTAATATACGCCTGAATAAAATGTTGTATGGTTATTGCTTATAAATACAAATTCTGAAGGTGAATGACGCAACACACTAGATCCACATTTTCGCACATTTATCGGGAGGCAAATTTTGTAGCAGATAAGTTGGCGAAACATGCGTTGAGTTTATCAACCACCTCTTTTGTCTACTTCCATAGCATACCAAACTTTGGAACCTTAACGTTTTTTGTGGGGTTTATGTGGGATGGCTACCCCGTTGTGTAGCCAACCTTAATGCTTGAATAAAACTTTCTTTCCCCTTAAAAATAAAAAAAGTTATGCAGATCAAAAAAACAAAAAAATGTTATTCATTTTCTGTTGGAAAAATATTTTGGATATAATATTTTATTTAAAGTATGAATGAAAATTGATTTGATCTAGAGTTGCATCTTTTCATTGACACATGTTCGCTCTGGACGAACGCGTCCTTTCGTGAACAGATGTGTCTCTTATCTCTGGTGACTTTTCGTAGAGTCACTAGTTGGCCTATTTATATGGCATCATTCATTCGTTTTAGAATTGGATTTTTCCTACACTTTCATTGAGTCGGAGTCTTATCATTGGAGAGAGTACAAACACAAGTTTGGTTTGCCTACCGAACAGATTGGAATGCTACTTCCGTTCGGTGAAGATCAAGTAGTGCTGGGAGATAGACGTTCATACAAACCGTAAGCACCGTAGCGGGGGGAATCTGTCTTAAGTACAGAGTGTTAAACACTCGCCTTGATCATCATTTTATTTCGTCGATTTCCAAGTTTTGCATTCTGATTTTATCGCATTAATATTTTCGATTTTAGCACAAAAAGTAAACATATTTTCCAACAATTTCCACCCAATAATCCCGCAGTCACTTATTTTCAATATTTGGTCCAGCACTTCTGTTTTTTTTTCCTTAGTCGTTTGTTGAACCGGTATTTTTTTTCGATAAAGAGAGAGATATTTCATTAATAAACACAACCTGAGACAATAACAGTAGGAGTCACTGCAACCGGTAGTTAAGCTAGCATGCATAGCATATCTTTACTTCCCATGCAATTTATAGTTCTATTTCCCTCTTAAATTTGTTACGCATTCGCTACGCTAGAGTAGAGATCAAGGCGCTCGCATCTACCCAACATGAGATCGCATTCTGGTTCTGGCACAGAAAAACTTAAAACAGGAGCTGGACCAAACAAAAAAACACTGCCGGTCACTATATTGTTAACATGAGACATTAATCAGTAGGAGATAAGATTATGAAAAGGAGAAATATTCTTACATTCATGCATGCCAATTTGGTACGAGTAGTTTAAAACAGACTACAATGAGTAGATAAACCCTGACTTCTCCCCTCTAGAAATAACAACTGATCACACAAACAGAGACTCTTGGGACTAAAAATGAAGGTTATAAAAAAGACGCACATACAACTCGTACCCTTCTTTTATTCGGATACAGATAGAAACAAAGGAAGCTTCAAAGAAAATTGCACAGAAGAATTAATGAGCGGCCCAAATTCAAACTGTTGTTGTGGAAAACCACTAACAGAATGAATCTGAGCCACGCATTTTCTGTGCAAATTTCCTTTGTTATTATTGTATTTCACGCTTCACACAAAGTAAGTCCCTCAGTTCAAACTGGTGGTTTCTGATATGGGGGTGGCTTGTGAGGTGGAGGTGGTTTGTGTTCTGGGCCCTTTGGAGGTTTCTTACCATCTGCCACTTCAAGATTTTCAGTGGTTGGTGGTTTGTGTTTTGGAGGTGGTTTTGGACCCTTTGGTGGTTTCTTATGATCCTCTACTTCGACTGGTGGTTTATGCGGCGGTGGTTTGTGCTTCGGCGGTGGTTTGTGTGGTGGTTTGTGGTGGTCATCAAGTGAGGAAGTAGTGGTGAGAGCCACCACCGCAAGGAGCAACAGCAGGAAGAATTTTGTAGACATTTTGTTTGGGGCTAGAGACGTGATGGTGCAAAACTAGGAGAAATGTGTGCCCTTTTTATAGAGGATTTGGGTCAATAAATTCTCGCCACGTAGTAGAATATTTAGAGTGTGTTTCTTCTTATTTTGTTGTTTTGTTTTTATTCACAGAGTGTGGAAAACCTCCCAAGCATGATAGATGCCTTGGAGATCCGTTGATTTAGAATGTCCCTTTGGTGCCCCATGTTTTTAAATGGAAAGAGATCCTCTCCGGTTTGCTATTTCTGACCGTACTCTCTTTTTTATTGTTCATATGAATATGAATTAAATAACCAAAATGGGTTTGATGTCTCTACATAGACTCGAAACCCAGACATCTACCTTGATAGGCAAGTGGTATAATGTACCAAATGGGCTATACCCTAGACCGTCAGTTTAATCCAGCCCTTTGGTGGATTATTTGGGCCCACGTCGACAATCTGGACTGTTCGTTTTTAGAACTCGTCAAGAAGATCAATTATGTCGGAAATCAGATGGATCAGATAACATTTGATGTGATTTTCGGAACACATTTGAATCTAGATAAATGAGTTAATGGGTTTTGATTCGGTGTTGCACCCTTTTTCTGTTTCTAAAAAATTGTATTCCGATATCATTTTAAACCACACACAGGTCAATTTTATTTTGCAATGTGACTAATTTTCTTGACGAATTCTAAAATATGAATGGTTCCGATCTTCGACATCCGAAAAAGCCAACAAAAACACTGGACTAGTAAAGGGTTCAGTCCAAAATAGCAAACCGAAGAGGATCTCATTCCTTTTACATTGAAACCAGGACCCTGTAGTGTGCGAAGACACTACACTTCTTTAGTGTCCAATCAGAGCCGTCCAAAAATATTTTCAGTAGTCTAGATTTAAAGTATTATCCTACATATATGTAAAATGCTTACCTTACATGTAAAATAATCTGAACCATTGATTATCTAACGAACGACTCAAATTAGACACCACAGGAGTGCTTTGCCTTTGGGCACTCCAGGGTCCCGGGCAATTCCCTTTTAGACACACACAAACAAGAATAGACTGACTAAAGCGCGGACAAAAGTCTCATAGTGCGCTAATGCACTACAATGATGTAGGTGTCTCGATGGACTTCACCAAGATAGTATCACCTCAATCTGAACCATTCAATTTGCAGGCTTCGGATATTGGGGACCACATATTAATGATAGACTTTGTGTTGTAATTTTTTGTTGAAATAGTACTGGTCATTTGTTTTCATAAAACAAATGTCGCCTGATTAAATTAACAGATTAATTGCAAGTGGCGACTAGCTTAGACAATAGAACTTTTGGATGCCTCATACTGCATTCTAGGATCGAATCTCATTTTCCCCTCCCTTCATATAATAGATCAACAATGACAAAAAAAAAATTAACAGATTAATTATATCCTACTAATTTGTTTTTTTCCTCTAGATGATCTTCTTAGCGTACCTACAAACTAAACTATTCAAATCACGATGATGGGATCTCAGTGAAGCTCACCAAGGTGCACTGCACCCAGGTGCAGAGTCAGGATTTTGACTCATAGGTAACACCCAAAATCAATATTCTCCCTCCTTTCGTCCCACAAATATAATTTATTATAAAACGACGTGTAATTTTTGGATAAAAATCTAAATATTTTATTAATGCTTTACTTTTTTATCCGAAAATTGGAGGTTTTTTTGGTAGTGGACTATCTTTACGGGCGGAGGGAATAACTCGTAGAAAAAAAGGTACAAGTGTTCTAAGATTAACTATTTCTAATATCCGAAAGGATACACATTTTCATATGTTAATCACTCATCAACATACTTAATACCCAAAAATTACTCCATTTTCATCGATTAATCAGTCATCAATATGATTAATTCCAAAAGTCATACACCTTTTGAATAATAACACTTGTTTTGCAATATAAATATATTTGTTTTGACCTCCCCTCTTAAGCTCCGTCTCTAACTGCACCCTAGTAGTGTAATAACGCACCACGGGGACTGTTTGTCCAAAAAACCGACATCTGTATAATGATAGATTGATAGTACTTTTAAAATGATGAATATAGAAATTGGGAGGGGGTTGCTGCTGGGCAGCTTGTGCATAGGAGCTGTTGTGCATGATTTGGACCGTCCGTTACTTGGATAGACGACCCAGATTTCAAACAAAATAGGAGAACTATTCACGCGAATAGTTTATTTTCAATCCGAACCATTCAAAACATTTGTGGACAACCCAGATTGTGCACAAGAGCAACCCCAGATCCATAGAAATTTGTACTATTAGTTTTTGGTTTTGATAGTCTGGGTGCACTGGTATATAACTGTCTTCGGTACCAGGTAGCCGTAATACCATTTTGTAAGATGGTACATAGGGCAGCCAATGACCTGTATAGACTTCATGTGAAAAAAATTGTGTGGGACATCTAAGAGCTCTACCGCATGAGCTAGCCATCACTTGCCAGATCCACAAATTAAGCTGCACACGAGTGGGTCCTTAATCTTTTTTCTGGAAGTTATGGGTTCAATTCTATCTATTGTACGTCACTCCAACGGTTCCATAATCTTTTTCTGGAGTTGTGCTATATTTGGAATTAAAATAAAAATTACATTCGTGCATATCTTTTGGACTTCTTCTCAACAGTTAAAGACCTCAATCGTGTTTCTGATTCGAAAAATCCAACTTATTAATTAGAAGAAGAGATCATTATACTTGTAAAAATTTAAATTTTGGGAAAATACTATACAAATTCACATTGCAGTATACACCAAATATTTTTGTAGGATTTTGTTCTTCACTATTCAAACGGACACAATTTAATACGTTAAAATGATTAAAAAAATCAAAATTAAAATGCAACAGAGAGATACTATGACAAAGACAAAAATCACTATTATTATCTAAACAATAATTTTTCCAATTTCAACCGTGAAGCATATTCGCCCAAATGCGAATTTAAAACCTTGGGGGTGTCCCACAAGTTGGAAAGGGGACAACTGGAGAAGGCAAAGGTCAATCCCAGTCATGAAGAATTCAATTTGGTCTTTTCTGTGTCTCTTGTAGTGATTATGATTTTCCACTTGTATGAAATCACTGTGTTTTACATACCAAAAAGTACATTAATACACTACGTTATCCTTATCTTATACTGTCTCCGTCCCATTTTGTTGGAATGATAACTAACTTATTCGCCCACGAAATACATAGAGAAATGTGAGTTTTATTGAAATTTTTAGTAAATTCCTAAGGAGGGTTACATACTTAAATCCTAATTTAGGTAGGAATAAAACTTGGTAATAAAAGATTCAAATCAAAACTAAAAACAGACAACATTAGAGAAAAAGAATATTCTAGAATATTCAACCGTTTCTATAAAGAAAATATTATATCGAAAATTGCCATAACGAAATATCTAAACAAAAATTTTCCTTGATTTGTGCTTGCCAAAATTTTCTATAAAATTTGTGGCGATCTGTTCTACATCATCCGCTGTTGTTTTCTCCTTGCTGGCTGCCACTGCGAGCTCATCTGCAGCAGACATATCACAGCTTAGAATATCACTTACCACTAACAAATCTGCCTTACTTAATTTGGACTGATTTCATACTAGATACACTTGCCAATCACTACAAAACCTTTCTCAAATAGGACAGGACTTGTTTGTTTAACAAGATCTCGGCCGAAAGGGTTAATTCAGTTGGTCGATTTGCTCTTCGTACAATTAATCAGGCTTCAATTCTTGGTAGGCCATAAGAAACTAAATTCTCCCTAATCACGTGAAATGGACGGCCTGCGTTTGACCGAACCAGAATGTGATTAATTGAGGAGCCTGTAAACCAACCGGAACTCACCTCTTGTGTTGAAACCAAAAACAAAAAAAAAACAATTACGTTGCACAAGTTGCTCACAACAGCCTTTCTCCGTTTCCCAGCTCCAATGGTGACCCCGAAATCCGCTAGGACACATAGGTAACATATGTCCTCCAACAATGATGATGTAGAAAGTACTGGGGTGAGTCATGGTAACAATATGAGTTATTTACCTAGACACCCCTAAATTATTTCTCTTTTCGTGAGACACCCCCTAAACTATTTTTGCATACGACGAGAACCCCTCAACTATTAAAAACTAAATTAGCCCTAACTCCGTTAAAAAAAAAATTAGGTGAAAGACGTTTATGATCTCATTCATGCCCTTCTCACAGACATACTTAGATAAATTGTTTTTCTAATTCTTATTATAAAGTATTTCTAATTCTTATATTGCAGAATCAGGTAATTTGTAAGCTGTCCCACAAGACTAGAGGTGTCAAACGGGCCGAACTGGCACGGGCAGGGCACGACACGTTTAAATATGGCACGGCACGAGTACGGTTTTAGACTGGCACATCACGAAACTAGGTCGGATACGGCATGGTTTTAGATGGGCACGACAAGGGTACGACATGGAGTGGACTAGACACGACACGGCCCAAGGCGACACAACAAATACTATTTTTAATGTACCAAAAAAACAAATTTTTAATGATGGATTTTCTAATTATATGTTATACATTTTTTGATAAGTCAATAGACTCAATACCAATCTTTCGAATGAAAAAGAGCCCTCTTGGAAGTGTAGCTGGGTAGCATAATATCTACACTTCCATTTCATGAACCAAAAAAATTTACTTCCTATTGCCCACTTAAAATTCAAGTGCATTACAATTTACACGTGTTATTGCTAGTTATTTAGATATTTAAAATTTTAGATTCTTGAACATTGAAATTTTAAAAACTTGTTGTTCATACGGTTCCCTTGTACATGAAAAGAAAATGTTAAAAGACTCATATACACCGGTCTTTTCCACTTAGGTCTAGTACTCAATAGTATTTTTTATCATCGTAACCACACTTCACCACTTCCCAGGAGGTGAACACCCCTTGCCATTTTTAGATGCCACTCCACTAAAAGGCCCATTTGATTGACCTTTTAGAATTTTTTGAAAAATCGCGTACGATAAGAATCAAAAAAGTAAAAAAATTATGACCAGAACTTGAATTTTTTTGGAAAAAAAAAAAGATTTTTGAGGCATTGTTTAGCTTTCTTGGGTTTTAAAAAAATTATGTTTCAGACGTAATTTCTTACTTTTTCAACTCTTTTTGTGGCCGACCCATGAAACTCAACATCCACACTAAGCCGATCTATCACAAGCATTCCAGAGTAGGCCAAGGTCCTCCCCCAATTTGGTCACACTCTCTTGTATTTGTTATGATTTTCTAGTCGCACGAAATCAAAGTGTTTACATTACCAAAGTACTTTAAATCAACCAAGGGCTTCTAGGTTAGCGGTTACCTCTTGGTTCTCCCACAAGCGAGACCATGGTTCGAGCCTCGGCAGAGGCGTTTGGGGTTTAGGGATCTTCTAGACCCCCTCTGGACTAACTCTCTAAATCTCCCGTTAATCCCCACTGATGTATATCGAATGACAAAAAAAAAAAAAAACTTCTTTAAATCACTATCTTATCCTTATCTGATACCAACTTTGGAGCAAAGTAACACTTTATTTGGTATTAAGAAAATGCGAGAAATGGTACAAAATTAAAACTAATTAATTTGGAAATTAAATTTGCCAAGCTGACAAGCATGCATGCTTGCCCAGAGTGAGGGTTAATTAATCTCTTACTTTTACTGAAAATGATGGAGAAATGGAATGGATTTTCTCACTTGAACTGGAATGAATGAGTAATTGTTCCGAGGACGGAAGCATGATTTTAACTTTCAAGGTTGAATGGGCGAAACATTTAAGAAAAGTTCGTAACAACAAATAATCGAATATCGATTTCTACCAATAAAATGAGCCACAAAGTACTATAAAAATATTGCTTTGGATATTTTTGACTAATTATGTAGGGTGAATTCCAGGAAACCCTATTTTCATTGGTATCAGATAAGAATTTTTAATACAGGTTTCACTTTGGACAGAATTTTCTAGAAATATTTAGTTTTTTTTTTTTTTTTGCCATTCGATATACATCAGTGGGCGTTAGCGGGGGAGTTAATAAGTTAGTCCAAATGGGGTCTAGAAGCTATCCATAGCCCTAAACCCCAAACACCTCTGCCTGAGGCTCGAATCCTGGTCTCCCTTTTGAGAAAATCAGGAAATAACCGCTAGGCTACAAACCCTTGGTTTAGAAATATTTAGTTGCCCAGTTTCTTTTGATTTACCATTCCTATTTTGTAGGTGGGGAGATCCGAATTAATAACCTCAGATGCAAGAGTAATGTACAACAGAGTTAGCCCCAGTTAGTTAATTAATAAATAAAAAATTGAAACGGCAAATTGTATAATTAATCATTGAACCAGACAATCTTATGCTTTCTCTGATGTAGGAGTATTTCAAAAGCAAAAATATAGAGAACCTCCTGGTAGATTTTTGTCATAAAATGCACACCATCTTAGGATTGGGACTATAATTTTTTTTTTACTAGAAATCTCCGATGGGTGTTTGATTTTTCAAAAAATAGTCGATGGAAAAACCTTTTTAGAAACACTACTAGATTTCTACCCAAATTTTGAAACTTGGGTACTAGTCATGAAAAATTGAAAGAGACCTTAGGATCTAATCATACCACGACGTTATATTCACAATTTCAAAAAACTGTTCATGTTGCTGATAAAATAAACTGTTCATGCTATGATCATTATATGATCGCAGTCTGATAAGTATGCCCCCATTGTCCAGTGGTTCAGGACATATCTTTCTGAATGAGGCAGCGGGTCGACTTCCGATCCCGGGGTAGGGTTCTATGAAAGGAAGTTGATCATAGGGTGGTCGTCCAAGTTCATTCATCCCTCGACCGGTACCTCCTTGCTTACCAGCTCATCTGCCGACTGCCCCTGACTAATTAATCACAACTTAGAAGATCACTCCCCACTAACCAGCACCTGGACTTTTTTCTGTACTAGATACACTTAATCTTTCTCAAATGGGACACGACACGTTTCTTTCACAATATCTTTAATTTGCTCGAGAATGTGTATTGGTCCTCTTTGTCAGTAAAGTACTAGCTCACGATTGCGTTTCGCCCTTTCCCACCTTGGATGGTGACCCCTCAACCTCAAATCTACTACATAGTTTCAATCATGTGTCCGTCGGCCCCGAGATTAGTCCGATTAATTGGTGAATTTATTTTTAAAATAATTAATTATTGTTCAATTCTTGAGACCGGCCACAAAAAAGTAATTTGTGAAAAATTCCCTAATCCCGTTATGGATGGATACTTTTGACCGTATCGAAAAGGAAATTAATTGAGATATGCGTAAGCTGACACAAACATCCTTGACCATTAAAAAAAAAGTGTCAGCCATCACTTATTAAATAAGGTAAGAAATAGACAATAATGACATTAGTGTAAGAAATAAGGTACAATAAGAAATAAACAGTTAACATTTTTCCTTTTTTTTGGTCCCAATCGTGTAGTTAAAGTGTGGCTGGAGTCAGAAAAAAGTGTGTAAGAAATAGTGCGGTGTAGAACTGTAATGGTATGGTTAACTAAGGGAGGGAAGGGAGAGAGAGAAGAGAGAGAGGCGCCAGGGAAGGAATCTGGCAGGAGGGAGGAGAGAGAAACGGAAAAATGGAGAAAAGAAAAAAACAATGTTACACACACATCACTTTCCACACATCACCCACACACCCCTCTCACATAGGGGTGGGTCCCACATGTGGGGTGGGACCCACCCCTATGTGAGAGGGA
>JAXBDA010006924.1:0-19173 GCA_036023075.1 Gaultheria prostrata
ATTAAACTTGACTCGGGTTTGTACTTTTGACTTTGACTTTGACTTTTCAATGGTTATAAGTATGACTTTTGACTTATCCCACGTGGAGTTTATGTATATTTTGATTATTAAAAATGGGGGCGTGACAACTGGGGTCGGTGCCAAGCTTTGTACTGTTGGGTGATTTATTCGGTATTGTCCGTGGAGTTAAAGAGGTGGCATGCCGTAATCTCTTTCTTATCGATGTTTGTGGTGGGCTCCGGCGGTGTGGCATAGCGTGGTTCTCTACCTTACCGATATTGGCAATAAGGCTGGGGCAATCGAGTGACCGTGTTTGGTTTTTTGTTTTCTTCTACTTTTCGTTCTTTTTCTTTTTTATTATTCAAGCTTTGGTTGAATTCTCCTTCCCCTGCTACCATTTGTTGAGTTTCTTCAATACCATTATGCAATGGGAATTGGCCAATAGACATGCCATTTTTTCTCTTGCCAATACAGTAGGATGTAAAGATATCGGAGAAACCAAAAACCGTTACGTAACGGCCAAGATCTGACGTGCATAACAGATAGCATAAAAAATACAAAAATGATAGATACATGTGGGGAACATGTGGGGATCACTCCCATGTGAGAGAGGGTGTGAGAGGGAGTGGATGGGGAGGGTGTGTATGTATCACTACTCTAAAAAATAATGCGGTTAACTAACCGATGGGGGTAACTGAAATGTTAATCCAAATCCCAAAGAGGGGGGAATTATATCTCATACATGAAGGGAAAATTATAATGCAAACTCATGGAGTGTCAGTGAAATATGTTGGGAAATTAAATGTATGTAATCTACTTTTGTGTAAAAGAAATGACGAACAGATTTGGAAAAAGACGAAAACGTAAAAATTGATTGAACAATGCACTACCAAAATGAATCACTACAGAACCATTTTTAATGAGTAACAATCCAGTAGCGCATAAACTGAAAATAAAAGCGGGAAATATGGCGGTAAGTTACGACTCGCAGAATACTGAATTTAACCAGTAAGTAGATCGAGGCCAGCGAAGAATTACTGAGTCCTTAAAGCAGATTTCGCCCTCGCTATGGTGCTCACGATTCTGGACGTCCGTCTCCTAGGATACAATGATTTTTTCGCACACAAACGCAGCACTTCGAATGCGTGCCCAGCGAACAGAAACTATGTAGATCTCTCTCGGACTCCATATGCAAAAGCATAGTGTGTGTCTTCAGAAATTGAGTGAGAAGTGTAGTGTGTGTCTTCAGAAATTGAGTGAGAAGTGTAGTGTGTGTCTTCAGAAATTGAGTGAGTGAAATCGAAATGACTGGTGTCGTCCCAAATTTATTGGCAACAAGGAAACTTTCCGGAAGGGTACTTAACGGTTCATATATGCCTATTTGGAATGGTTATCAACAGATGCACCAATTGGGTAACACCTGTTCGATTAAGATGCACACCGTTTCGGAAACGAACTGGTGCAAGAATGTATTAATTCAGTTCTAACCCGAACAGGTGCAACTCTAAGACCCAATTTCTTTCACATTACTTTAAATGGTTTTATTATTTTTCCCAAGTAAATACTTAATTTACATAAAACCATTTCCAACAAAATATACCCTAAGTACTCTTCTTCTGACAACTCTCAGCCGTTCGTTCGACAAATCTAATGGGATCCTGCATGCATGCATGTTTGTGGTGATGGGCACACTTGCCAGCATGCAAGTATTTTATGTAACGCTTCGCACCCAGTGAGGCTGTATATATAGACGCGTTGCATATCTTTACATGCATACCAATTTATTTGCTTTGATCTCCCAATTTCAGTGGCAACTGATCAAACCCAGTTCCATACTTTCATAATCTTCAAACTTAGATTAAGCTAGTAGAAAAATGGCAATGAGTCTTGCAACTGTGGTTATCATAATAGGGGCAGGGCCTGCTGGGATAGCAATCGCTGCCTGCCTCAACCTTCTCTCTATACCAAACATAGTTCTAGAGAGAGAAGACTGCGCTGCCTCTCTCTGGAAGAAGAAGTCCTACGACCGTCTGAAACTTCACCTGGCAAAGAAATACTGCCAACTCCCGCACCTGCCATTCCCAACCCATTTCTCCACGTTCGTTTCCAAGAATATGTTTATCCAGTACTTGGACAACTACGTGGCCCGGTTCAACATAAACCCGCTGTACAGACGTTCTGTTGAGTCTGCGTCACATGACGGCGGAGAAAAGTGGAAGGTGGAGGCGAGGAATGCGGGGTCTGGTGAGACGGAAGTGTTTGAGGGGAGGTTTCTTGTGGTGGCAACGGGGGAGAATTGTGAAGGTTTTGTTCCTAAGGTGTTTGGGTTGGAGGGCTTTGGAGGAGAACTACTCCATTCGTCAGAGTACGATAATGGGAACCTATACCGTGGTAAAGATGTGTTGGTAGTTGGGTGTGGCAATTCCGGCATGGAGATTGCTTACGATCTTTTTAACTGTGGTGCTCGAGCGGCCATCTCTGTTCGTAGCTCTGTATACTTCTTCTCTCTCTATCTCCTTAATGTACGTTTTATGTGGTACATATGTATGTATGAAAAAACTATATTTTTATTGAACTTGACCCAAAAAGGCTTTGATTCTAAATGACAATATATTCATTCACAGACCATCGGTTTGGTTTATTATTATTATTAGTATTTTTTTTAAGTTTCGTCACTCTGAAACAAGACAGCAGGACTAGGTTAAAAAAAATGTAGTACCTTTGGTCTTTCCCATTTTTTTTGTACTCTCTCCGTCCAGATTTATTTGTCCACAAACATACATTTTCAAGTCCTAAAATATTTATCCATTTTCAATAGTCAAATGATAAAGTATGAAAATTTTACTATTTTGCCCCTTTTCTAAAACTTAAAATAACAACTCAAAAACTAATTTTTTTAATAATATTTCTCATAACAATTTTATCACATCAATTTTGAATTCATAGCTTTTACGCATAAATTCATGACATTTGGACATAATTTGAGATACGTACTTCGTATAAACTTCGTTTCCTACAAGTTTTTATCTTGATACAATGAAATTTTGCCAAATATTATGAATTTCAATGCATGTTGTGAATTTTCTTATATAACAATTCATATACACTATCACAATTGAAAATGGTTCAAGGGGTGCATAAAACACATACTCAAATAAGGGTGTTTGTTGTTGCAGTTAATTCCCAAATAGGTTATGCTTTCACGTGAACCTCCCAAGAGAAAAAATAGTCATATTTAGTACAAGTCATAAAATGTTTCAACCCAAACACTGACATATCTTCTCAACTTGATCATATATACTCCGATTAATCCTATACTCATATCTAATTAAACAAAAGAACTGAATAATTAAAATTAAAATGGCAAATGGCCTCTATTGGTGGGTGTTTATTGACTTACCTAATTTATTATGTTTTTGTCGTGGAACTAATTACCCAATTATAATATGATTTTGGTTTTTTTCTTCATAGGTACACGTACTAAGTAAGGAAATGGTGCAATTGGGAATGTCCATGTTGAAGTTCCTTCCATGTAATGTGGTGGACAAGATGCTTTTGATCCTCACCAAATTTACTTACGGTGATTTATCCCATTACGGCTTTGAAACCCCATCCAATGGACCTTTCTATCTCAAAGGCACGACGGGTCGATCTCCTGTCATTGATGTTGGGACCGTGGAGAAAATCAAAACAAGAGATATTCGGGTACCTGAATTATAGCATGTTTTAGTATAGTGGTGTAACTCAGATTTAATATCAAGTGGGGCTATTACTAATGCATTAACAAAAAATCTTCGCACGAATCAATGATAAGATGGTACGTACAAAGTTATGAAATAAAAAACTAACATATCTTTTTTGTTTTTTCTTACATATATGATTATTTTGCGGGGATTTCTTTTGAATGCAGAGGGAATTTTTTGAGTATTTTGGTCAAAAAACACTCAAGAGGAAATATTTTTCCTATTGTACTACCAACTTGTTATGCAGGGACAAATGAAATTAAATGTTGAATTGTTTTTAGATAAATCGAGCTTTTGAAATGGTATTATTTTGTCTTATGTGTAAAATAATGAGAGCACAAAATTTTGAGATGGGGGTTGGGCTATGCTCCGTCCTAATTATTATTAGATGCATCGTAAAACTCGACTAATGCCACACAAATGCAGAAAAAATATGAATTTGATTCATTTCATTTCCAAAAGAAGAGCAGATTTCTTCATGTTAAAAAAATATGGATAACTGTCTTAGCACTTGATTATGAGAAAAATTAAAGCAAAGTAAAGGCGACTTGCTCGTTCATAAGGAATTTTTTTCAGATTTCTATCTTGAATGTTTTCAAAACTCTCTAGATTTTGTGAGATTAATGTTCATCCTTTTTCAACTAAAATATAATTACTTCATGGCTATGTGAATAATTACTTCATGACTACGTCACGGGTTTGCCATACTTCATCTCCAATTTTTTTTTTTTTTGTCTTAATTCATTAATTACTGTGACGAATGGTAATAATTTTTCAGGTTTTTCCATCTATTATGAGCATAGATGGAGACAACATCGAGTTTGCGAATGGCAAGACAAGTAGATTCCATGCTATTGTGTTTGCCACCGGCTACAGAAGCAATGTTCGAAAATGGCTCAAGGTACTTCAAACTACTTCAAAACTATGCATGAGAATAATTCTTAACTATGCAACGCCTAGTGAAACAATTTCATGCAGGTTGTATATAGTCCCGAAGCGTAAGTAGCCATGTGGCGCTCCGACTCATTTCATGGAACCATACCTTTAAGTGAGGTTCCTAAAATTTGTCTTGCGTTGGCCCAGTGCCCCCACGGATTTAGTTACACAATGTTACTTCCTGTGTAACTGTTTTAAAATCAGATTTGCAGATGCAACGTCGAATGTCATAAAAGACCTAATTAAAGCTTTTGCTAATACCAATTGATTTTCAGTGAGACAGTGTGAAAGAGGTCCCTACTAGAATGTATGGTGCTGATGTCTCAAAGCCACCTCGTGGCTATGCTCTGGAACGTAGCACAGAACAATTAGACCCAATTTAAGCACATTAGACTACACTTCTTGGGGCAGTTACTGACAATAAATAAAAGTCAATCACACTTCATCATTTGAAAGAGAAATCATATGTGAGTTCAAGGTCACGGCGCAACAATGTATAGTAAAAAAATACTTTTTCAGCAAAAAAATTAGTTGTCATTACTAGCTACTAATGTGGATAAGAATCTAAAAAATGTGATTATTTAATGTGTAAGCAGGATGATGGAGCCCTTTTCAACGAAGATGGAATGCCGGAAAAAAAAGCTCCAAATCATTGGAAGGGGGATAAGGGACTGTACTGCATCGGCTTTGGGAGGGCGGGATTGCTTGGGATATCAAATGATGCCCAGAACATTGCTAAAGACATTAGCTTCATTCTTAGCCAACAAAAAAGCGGTTGAGCAGTCCTATAAATAGGTTTCCCTAAGGGTTGATGTTGGAGGAATTAATTGCAACAATTTTGCCCTGCAAACACATTTTGTACCCATTTGTGCTGATATTCAGACATTTTTATTCATAACGATGTATTTTATTCATATCGATGTTTTATATTCACAAAGACGTTAACTAGAAAAAAGTAAATTAAGAGATGACTTGCCGTAGTACCGACCTCCTTATTTTACCATCCTAGTATACCATCTTATGTGACAACCTAGTTGGAATTACCACCTCAGCCAATGAACTCACAAAAAATGCTCTCTCTCTCTCTCTCTCTCCCTCCCAAAACACCGTCACCACAGCACATATAGCAACCACCACTAGCCACCTCGATCAAAGGAAAACAAACCACCACTAGCCACTACCATCGATCGCTCCCACATAAACAACATAACCAATAATCACGCTCTACTCTCTCATTTATGTGTATTGTGGTCGATGGTGGCGGTGGTCATGAGGGGCTGGCGTTGGCAAATGAATGGGTGGTACACAAGTACTAAAAAAAATTAGCCAGAATTATGTAAGTACTAAGGCCACTTATTTATTTGTATCTTTTTAAGCTTACATTTTAAGAGGAACTTAAAATATTAAAGTATAACGAAGTATTATTATCAAACAGGTTCATTTACATATAAACGTAATACATTCAATTTTAAGTAACATTCACTTTGCACTTCGCCTGTCAGAGCTGTGTAGAATTGCTAGTCATTATAGTCTATTAAATTTTGTGAAGAAGGTGAAAAATGGGGGGGGGGGGAGGGGCGCGAGGAATACGGGTACGGGTGAGACAGAGGTGTCCATGTGAAGGTTTCTCGTTGTGGCAACCTGTGAGAATGTATAGTGCAGGGTTTGTTCCATAGCTCTTGGGGTTAGAGGGTTTTGGAGAGGAAGTAGTATACGTTCTAAAAGTAATTTTTTTTGTTTTTTGAACAGCCTATCCTTAGCCTCCAAAACCGTATCCCAAACCTCAATCCTACTCCAATATCCAACCCCAACATACTTCCAAACCCAAATCATACGCAGAGATTCTCAATACTTCAATAGTTGTTGAACCTTGTTTGTGAAGAGGTTCACAATCAAGGTTCAACCCATAGCATCTTCGTGGCTCTCAAATTGTTCTGTTGTCAAACTCAAAAGCCCTTCTATGCCTGAGCTGGTATTGAAAGCCCTATTCAAATATTGAAGTTAAATCCATGGGAGGCCTTTATCAGCTTCTTATTTTTATCTCTAAAGAAGAAAGAAACAATGCCCTTTCTAATCCCACTTTAAAGAACTGGTTTGCTTCTTTCAAGCCGGGGAACGGAGAACCCGCTAGTCTTTCAAGGTTTGTCTGGATGAAATGTAGGGGTGTTCGTATTCAAGCATGGAATACTTCTACCTTTAGACGGATTGGTGAATCCTGGGGTGATTTCATCAATTTAGATGAAGAAACAATGAAAGAACTTTCATATGACATTGGTAGAATGCTAATTACCACTGACAATGAACTTTCTATTGATGAGTGGATTAACCTTCGTATTAATGGAAGAAATTATAGGGTTAAAGTTTGGGAAGAACCATGTGATGATCCGTTTGCGGTTATCTTTAAAACCCAGGTCAACACAGGGGTACAAACCGGGGCCTCAATTGAAAAAGTTATGGAGCTGACAAGGATCTACATGCAGCAAAGTTTGCTGAGCTGGATGCCCACTCCGAAACAGGAAAGTATGGTCAAATTGATCAGTTTCTGAGTATCCCATTGCAAGAAGGCTCCTTGGCTCTGGCAGTGGCTGAGATCATTCACAAGGAGAACTCAAATTTCTCCCTTAAATTGGACTCCATTGTTGAGGATTCTGATGGCCCTATCATGAAACCCTGTCAAAATCAGCCCAAAGCCCTAGGAAAAAGAGCCCATATAACTTAGAAGGTGAACCAGGTGAATTCTTACAAGAATATTGGAAGGAAAGCATTTTGCATGGATGGACCAATAGTCATTGGATCAAGCAATAGCATCCGGGCATCCCAACTTTCTAGCATCAATTTAAAAGTGGATTTGAATCCTAAGGAAGTAAGGAAAGCTTTAAGAAAGAGAATTCGTGAAAGCTCCATGAGTTCTGAAGCTAGTGATTTTGTTGAAAATACGTTAAATTTTGCTACTCAGTGACCGCAACATGATCGGGTACTCAATGAACTACATGCTAATACTAAGGTAGGCAAAACATTGGGGATCGAGAATCCAAACAATGATGTCTTGGTGATAGAAAAGATGATAGAATTGGAGAAAAGATTTGCTCCTTTTCAAAGGAGCACCGCTAGCTATTTGATCTGATGGTATGTCAGCTGGGGCTGGGGTGTTTTTGGTTTGTGGTGTCTTGGTCCAGTTTTAGGTGGTCGTGTCCTAACTTATCCCTCTTTCTTGTCCTTCTATTTCTCTTGAATGTTTGTTTTCTGTGTGTCTTCTCTGTCTAGGCAGGTTGCTGTAATTAGCTTGGCTTTAGTTGGTGTTTGTTTGTTGTCCTCTGGTGGTTTGTAGGGTTGTGGTTTTTTCTTTCGTTGTGGGTTCCTTTTCTTCTATTCCTTCTGGTCTTTGGTAGAATGGTGGTCTGGGTGGGGTTGTTTTTGTGTCCTGTCTCTGTAGCAGTGGCTGGTGCTTTTGTCTGTTTGAATCCCAGGTATTCCCATATTTTTTAGGGATATCTGGATTGTAAGCTGTTCTAATTCTCTTGGGTGGTTGAAGGTCCTTTTCTCATAGGTGGAGATCTCTTCTGCTGCTTACAATAATTTGTTTTCAAAAGATGATGGGGTATTTCTGTTGAAATATTATTCTAAAGTTTGCAAAGGAGGTTGGCGTGTTTATGTTGATTGATTATTCTAGAGTATGCTATGAAGTTTTTGTCTGGTTGCTGCCTATTTTTGCTGTCACTCTACTGCCTGTGCAAGCTTATATCTCTGTCATTACATGAGGCTTTTTCTTGACTATAATCTGGTTAGAGCTGCTATTACTGTGATTTGTGTGGAATTCGTTTACAACTTTAATGCCTCTTCTACTGGTGTTGCTCTATCAAGTTGTTCCTCTTATGAATATGTGCCTGCCCATGCTCTCTCTTTGCTATGGATGTCAAGGTTGAAGGCATCATTTCTGGTTGTCTTGGCACACTACCATTTACAGTGTCAAGCAGTTACAATCAATTCCTTCATTCTGGGATCTATTCATTTAGGCCTATCTTGTTATCTTTTTTTTGGTGTTGTATGGGCATATGGAGTTTTGGTTCTGCTTCCGCTCATTTCCTTTTTCTTTTCTTCATCTTTCAGCACTTCGCTGGATTAGATGGTTTTGCCTCTTCCGTGTGATATGCCGGTAGCTGGGTCTTTATTCTCGATGTACCCTTTGTCGAGTTAATTAATTTTCTTTTCCAGATAAAAAAAAAAAAAGAATGTAAGAGTTACAAAAGATCATAAAAGAACAATAGAGACGGCATCACACAAGAGAATACCATCCCAACAAGGTTGACACCCTACTCTCTCGACAATTATATGCCACTCAAGCCCCGGAATAAACAAGGTTGGCAAGTTACCAACCAAGCCCCAAGGAAATAACAGCTCCCAAAGTGAACGCAAAAAACCCAAGTACATGCCCAGATAAGGATCAGTAGTCGTAGATATCCAAAAACCATAAACTGTAAAGACCCGAAAATTTGTGTATATTTTTATTCTATTTTGTTAGAGTTGGGGAACTGTGGGGAAATGTTTTAAAAGGTTAACTTAGGGGTTCATGTGAAATAAATTTAATTTTAAAAATTACTGGTGACTTGCGCTTGACTATTACGATTGTGGAACCCGAATCAACTCGATATTGTCACTTGGCGAGAGCGTCGTAATGCGTGCCCAACTTTCAAGATTTTTCTTAGCAATTCTGAGCGCACGGTGACGTTCCCCACGATTTTCTAAGTCAGTACAAATATTTTGGTATTTTTCTGAGACCGAAGCCCGGACAGACAAACACCACTCGGAGTACATTGTACTGCATTTTGTGCCTCGTACCGCATCCCCATGCTGCTCCCCACGCCTGCCCCCTTCACTCCTCCCAACAGCCCCTCCCCTATATGCACCCAGTGGCGGATCCAAGAATTCCATCTAGAGGGGTCACCTTTCAAGTATAACTAGGGAAAAAAAATTCACAATCCAATCCAATATAACAAGAAGAATAAATGTTTAAAACATTCTTCATTAAACATATAATAGTTCGAACTCAAGACATTTTAAAAGATTTCAAACATAAGCGTACAAAATTAGAGATTCCTTCCTAAAACTTCTTACGATTGACCCTTACGGGTTTTCATCTTCTGAAAGTTTTGCATGATTGTATCGAAAAAAGCACCATTCGATTGCACGTAAAAAATATAGGAATCAAGTTGATCAGAAAGCACCATGAGTTCTACCGGAGAAAACTCTTTTGGATAAAACTCAGTGAGACGAATCAATTTCTCCTTTGCAAAACAAGAGAAGGAGTTGGATGGATTTAAACATGTCACACAAAGTAGCAACTCACTATTTGTCTCTGTGAAAAGAGGTTTTAGTTTTTGAAGTTGCATATCTATAACTCTAACAAATACCTCGATGTGATAATGATGCAAGTTTGTAATTTGTTGCGCCTTTCGCTTGAGCAACAAATGTATCATCCATGTTGGGGACAACAATTTCATTCTTTTCACAAAAGAAGGAAACGATAAGAAATAAAGAATCCCACCCACTTTCCCTCATCACTTGGAGCCTTCTTTTTGACGTTTGAACCAAATATATAGCATTCACAATATCTTGATCTTTCCTTTGTAGTGCTTGTGATAGCTCCGATGTAATAGCCAATATTGCTTTCATCAAGTGAAGACTGAGTACAAATTCAAATGACTGCATCACGTTCTGCAATAGTTGTCCTTCAGATTGTTGTTCTGAGTGTGTACCATCCTCAATGATGATTTGAAGCACATCAACCACCGCTAGAAACATACTTATTAACCTTATTAAAGTACTATAGTTTGAACCACATCGTGTATCACCAGGACGTTTAAGATTGGTTTCTTGATTCAATCATTTCCCACTTGAAAGCTCTCCAAGATTAAGTACCTCAACAACATTAGCATTTGGTGTGTGGAGAGACTAATGGTTGCGTTGCTAATACTGATGGGATAACAAATCCTAATAATGGGCCAACAGGCAATAAGTCCACTAAGTCAAAATAGCCCATCCATTGTTTGGTCCTTTAAAAGGAAAAGCCCATCAATAATTAAATCCATTTGGGCTTGCTTGAGGTTCCAGATTTCTAACTCTTATATTAAAAATAAAAATAAAATATTTCTGAATTTCAGGGGGGTCACGTGACCCCCCTTGCCCATTCATCATAATGCACCTATTCCCCTCACTTTCCCCTTTTATTTTTTTGAGAAAAATCAGAGAGAGAAAGAAGAGAAGGAGAAAGGAGAGAGAAGAGAGAGAGAGAGAGAGAGAACACCGGTTGCCACCATCCGGCCACCTTCACCACCATTTTTGATCGTTTTCTCCACCCCAACTTCATCTCTGCAAGTATAGCTCCCAGCTCCCTCGTTTTTATCGTTTTTAATCGAAAATATTCGTGTATCTATACTTGTATATACGGCAGAATTCGTACAGCAAACTGGGTCACCATTTTTGGTCGATTTCTCCTTCATAAAGTGTTAATTAGGTTTCGGTCCCTTCTGATGTTTCAAAGTTCACTCAAAGCCCTTTCTTTTGCCACTGGAATCAGCCAAATCCGTTGAGAATTCGATTTACTATGAAGTTTTGAAATCTAGTTTGCAAGCTGTAAAACTATTTTGGGACAGATTCGTATAGCCTCTGTATTTGTTTGTTTTCTCACCTTTGGAGTACGATTTGGACCTTGAGCCCTTCTTAACTTTTGAACTTCGTTTCACTACGAAACTTTTGACACTAGAATCTCGCCAAAATATTAAGAACTCGATTTATGGTGATTTTTCGAAGTCAGACTGTCCTGAGATGTTTTCTACTTGTAATCAGCCACTTGTTTGGCTTGCCGTGGTTAATCTATTTAGAGTTTTGGGTTTCAATCATTTTCTGGAAATACTACTTGGTGTTATCTATCTTTGAAAATTGGTTTCACCCTTTTTGAACCCCAAATGAGTTAGTGATGCTTTTTACAAACAAGAGACATGTTGTTGTCTCTGTTTTCTGCAGGGGACTGATTTTGTATGAAATTTTAAGGGCATCAAATGAAATTCAAATGTTCTAATTTTTGGACTGATTACTCTAATTGGTAACTAGTATGAGTGTGATTTTTTGTGGACATAGGTTCTTTGAAAGAAATGGGTCAAACCTAACATGTTTTGGATGCTTGTTTTTCCTCCTTATGAGCTGTCTACTTTGAAATAAGCCCATTTCCTCCACAAATCATATTTTTGAATGCTTCTTGTTTGAGAAGCTAAAAAAATGTCTTATCTTTTTAAACCAACTGGTCTCGCCTGATTTGATGAAGTTTTGGGTGAGTTATGCCCATTTTACGATGGCTGGTCTGTTCGGGACCAACACTGTTATTTCTCTTAAAAGCGCATAATATAGACTCCCATTTGGAAACCCGAGAGTACCGTTGCCTTCCTGACAAAATTTTGCATAACCGGTGTAAAGGATAAGTTTACAAATCGTATTTTCTATTTGATATGGATTTTCAAACGAAGAGAACGCTGGCTGATTTCTGGGCAGATTAGGCGTAAGGGTATCCTAGACTAAATCGAGTCTCGTACCCACGAAGACATCGAGTACACGACGGTATTATGTTTGATCTGTAGTGCGTATAGCAAGTATTAAGAGTTGGATTTGTTAATATTAGGCCCGGAGTTCAAGGACCCTTAGCTTGCGTTTTTAGCAAAGGTGTCGTGACGTGCTGCAACAACGGATCTGAGGTAGTTAAATCTGTCTCCCTAAGTATAAATATGTTGAATGTGCATATAAATGGATCATGTTGCATTTAAATATTATGTGCATGATTTCTCGGAATGTATGGTGTGAAATTTAAAAGATATTTCTTGTATTTAGTTAATACTGTTCGTTCAAGTCCTTTATGCATTGTGTAAAGTTTGTTTATGACATGTTTGTGTGTCGAATTACATGACTCCTTATTATCATGATCACATGATTCTCTTTTGTATCGGCTAAAATGTTATTATTGTTATAGTCATCGTTGATGCTTAGAAAGGACAACTAGGTTCACTGGGTTGGGTTATCGACTTAGACGATCACCTAGACGTTTTAGGTAAAGAAAATGGAAAGTTTGATTAATCGAAGTAGCTTTCACTATGATTGGAGATTGTTATTGAATCAATTTATTATTATTCCTTATTGTCGCACGTTTCCTCTATATTGAGTTGTGTATTATCTGTAAAGTTATGGGTGAGGTAGTGGTTTTTCTGTTGGGCGTTATCGCTCATGGTGTTGCACTTGTGTGACCCTGGTATAATACCACGATATTGCTCTGCGACTCTGACGTATTATGCCAGGCTTTAGAGTTGAACAGGCCCTGGCTTTTCATGCCAGCTAGTGAAGATGGGACGGGAGGGCCATGCCAGGAATGTGAGGTCATGATGACAGAAGAAGGATTTGTCGAGCGTTGGTAGATACTTTAACCTTAGTTGCTCTGTACTTTTTTTTAAGTATTTTGAATTCATGACGTAAAGATGTTTTGGTAAAGTTACAGTTGGGTTTCTAAACGTCGAAATGTGATTTGAATCTACAGGGCTTTAATTGTTAATTGTCTCCATAAATGAAAAAAAAAAAGAAATCAAATTTAAAAATGTATTTTGATATTTCCGAAAAATCGGGGCGTGACATAAACCATCACCAAATTCGGCATGGAGATTGCCCACGATCTTGTTAAGTGTGGTGCTCAAAAGGCTATTCTTTTTTCATAGCCTTATATTACCGGCCCTGGCCTAAAGCGGGAGGTACGGCCGCTTTAGGCCCAAAAAATTAAGTAAAAATTAGGGGCCCATTTTCTGTAGAACTTGTACATATGTTATATATAAACTATTATGTGATTTCACTCATGGTGATGGCTAGCTCAAGTGGTTTATTGGTGTATGTTGAAGCTAGTTGTACTAGGTTCAACTCCTTGGAGACCTTTTTGGTCAAGTGTCCTTTTGCAATATTTCTTTTATTGGATCTAGTGTAAAACAAAACTCTTGCACCACATAATTTATACTTTAGTGGTCCAAAATTCAAATCATTTGCACACAATAAATATTTTAATGATTTTTTTCTCTAGTTTATTGTACTCTTACTTTTATCTTTTAAACTAAATCATAAATAATAAGTGTTGTCAATAAATAAACCAAAGTAATTTATTTTCACCTACAAATTTTTTTTTTTGTCATTCGTCATTCCTATTACATGGGGGGAGGGGGGGAATGGGACTCGACCCCGGGATGCAGTGTGGGGCATCCAAGAGCTCTACCGCATGAGCTAGCCACTTCTTGCACCCACAAATTTGAACAACCAAATAATTATTTAGAGAAAACATATAG
Source organism: Gaultheria prostrata (assembly GCA_036023075.1). NCBI lineage: Eukaryota > Viridiplantae > Streptophyta > Magnoliopsida > Ericales > Ericaceae > Gaultheria > Gaultheria prostrata. The sequence continues at coordinate 14,039 of JAXBDA010006924.1, forward strand.
TATGAGCAATACTTTGTTATGTTTCGTTTATTTTTTTCTAATTGTATAAAAAATTTAAAAATGTATTTCAGTAAATTATGAAACTAAAATACAATATTTAATATTTTTACCCTACATACCCACCTATAGTGATTTGTTTCACAAAAACCTAGTGTCCATTTTATAATTTCGCTTTAAGCCTCTAAAATTTGAAGGCCATCCCTGCAGCCTATATACTTCTTTGCCCTCTAGCTCCCTAGTATATATTCATTTTTAGGTCGTATATGTACATATGAAAACTATACTTTTATTGAGCTTGAGCGGAAGATGCTTTCATGTACATCGACGACATTTGTGAAATATAAGGAATGTTTGGAAAAAAAAAAGGAGAATGTATTTTTGAGAGATGCTTTAAATTTTACGAACAGTTTATTCGTAACAAGATATAAGAGATATATGAAAATGATATAAAACACACTTAAGACAAACAAGGAATTTACGAAGTCTTCTAGTATTGTATATTCTAACATGTAAATGGCAGCGTGCTTACCAGTTTTTGAAGTCCAGTCACAAAAGTATTTTCCATATTTGACCGTGGGAATCATTGTGAATGCCCACCTAGTTTTTGCTAAGCAGTGTGTGTCCGTTCAATGCAAGAGGAACAAAATAAATCTCAATGTGAACTATAAAAAGGTCAAATGTGTAGGTAATTTGGAGATGAAAACCAACCTTTGAGCATTTGGTATGCATTCCGTGAACAAATTCTCATTACAAACTAAGCCGCATTCGGTATCAAAAAATCCTTGAAGAAAACCTTGAACTTGTGTGGCCGTGTGGGAAGTGGGTTTTTTTTCCACCTACAAACCGTCGTCTCAAAATCCTCCCAATTACATGCAATGGAAGGATGAGTGCTTCTAACTTGATTTTGGTTGTTTCTGTAATTCAATAGAATTTCTAACTGCGAGAGGGGACATGAATTTTTTTTTATATCCTTTTTCTAATGTAATCTTATGGTTTTGTAAATTCCTAAACTCAAATTTTGCGTGAGAGATAGTTACCATGAAGAGAGAACGTGGGATACGGTTGAGGAGAGGAGTGGAAAGTGGATTGGGACACGTGTAAGAAGAATGAGAGATTGGAGGCTTTTGAAGGCAAAATACATTTGTATAGAGTATAGATAGATAGATGCGGAACCTCATAAAGCAATGAGAGATCCATGTTTAAAAGCTCCCCAAGCTATTCTCAATCGTAGAAAAGATCCATGGGTCCAAGACTATCCTGATTTCGTCGAAAAGCCAGAAAAAAAAAAAAAAAAACCAATGGCTAGACATTGGTTTCTCGGAGGAATCAAAGCAAGGATGATGTATGGCTGAAGAATGGCTAGCTCTTTGGAGGTGAAGCAATGTCCAGGATGAAGAATGGCTCTTTCATATCTTCAGTCCATTTGTGGAGGTGAGGCAGGTGATTCTCCCTAAGAAAAGATCAAGATCAAAATCAAATTCGATTTTTGGTATTGTCAGATATGGCAGTAGAGGTGAAGCAAACAATGCTATCATGGAGATGTATGGCTTTGAAATTAGAGGGTGCAAACTTCATGCAAAGGAGGCTGTCTTTCCATGGGACCAAAACAGAGCACGAGTCTTTGAAGGAAAAGGGCCAAATCACTATCATCAAAGGAAGACAAAACCATTGGCTTCAAAAGACACTTGTAATGGTGTAGAATGCAAATCACAACTTTTATGGGGGAAGAGCTCATTTGCAGAGGTTTTAAAGGGTAAAGTAAAACCATTATCTTCTACTTCTTTATCCATTTTAGTGAATGAATCTGATCATGAGTGGTTATGGAGATGTGCAGTTGCGGAATTACCTGTTGTTCTAATTTAATATTTTACATTTATTGTTTCAAATATTTTCCCCAGGTAATATAATTATTGGAGAGATACAAGGGAGTTGGTTTTTACGTTGACTTGGTCTCCTAATATTTCTCCACACCGTGTGAGGTGGGATTCTGTTGAAACCAACTAATACTTGAACTCCTATTTTTGCTCCTAAATATCAGACCACTATCTACTTCCCTAACAGACTGACTAATATTTCCACTGCCTATATAATTGGTTCGGCTTCAAAGCAGTGCTTGACTGCTGACTATCTAAAAGTCTTGGGTTGGTTCTTTTCCTATATTGAAGATTACTTTCATTTATTGTTTTGAGTGTCGGGAAACTACAAATGGTTCGTGAGTTTAATTCACTGTACAGAAGAAAACTCAAAGGTCGTTGTATCTTGGGGAAGGATTACCATTCAACCTCGTGAAGGAGGGGGTATATCGTTCCTAAGGAGAGCGCGTTTCGCGTGCCTCGACCACCCCACAGGCTTTTCTAATCCTTTCTCTATCTATTTAATTTCCTTAATTTGTTTGATGAATATCATTTAGAATTATTATTTTATCAGAAATTCCTATTTCATATATTTTCTCCAACATTACCTTCCTTTGGATCGTTGGAGACGTTAAGGGGGACAATTGATCATGAAATTGGTCCAAATATCCAAGTTAGGTGTTTAGGGGGTAAGCAAGTTCTTTTGACATTTCGTTCTATTTCTGACATGGATTCAATGTTCAATGGAGAGAATTTCGGTTGTCTCATAAAATGGTTTGGCAATAAGATTCAAAAGTGGCAGCCTAGTATGAAATTATCATCATTGAGAGCAGTTTGGTTGAACTGTTATGGGGTGCCCATTCAAGTCTGGAATCCGACCACTTTTTCAAAAATTTGTAATTTTTGGGTTGTGAGGTTATTTCAATTGACGAAGATAGTGTTAAAGAAAGAAATTTTTCTGTGGGCAAAGTTCAAATTTTTTCTTCTTCCGTGGATATTATTAATCAAACCATTGAGGTGCTTTGTATGGGAGAGAGCTTTCCAGTCAGGGTAGTTGAGAAACAAGTTGTCATAAGGACCATTGATTAAGCTGTGATTTACTCTGGAGAAAATACCTCAAGATAGAGAGCAAGGTCAGGCGGGTAATGAAGACGGCTTGTGTAATTGCTTTTCGCTTTAGCTTTGGTCTGGGTTGTGTGGTTCAGCATGTTTGCCTCCTATCCCTTTCCAGTCTACCGTTTTACCTTATTTGTATCCTCTCTCTCTCTCTCTCTCTCTCTCTCTCTCTCTCTCTTGATCAATATATTTTTCTTTTGCCGATTAAAAAAAAAGTGTAAACGTATAAAAGCCTCATTGGCTTATCTGTGTAAGGCATCGATAAAATGAAATGAACACTCAAGTTGTTTGTTCTCTCTCTCTCTCTCTCTCTCTCTCTCTCTAGTCAGTTTATCTTCTTCGTCTCTACTGAAACCCTAGCCTGAACCTGTAATTCTTGAGAAATTCATAAGACTATGAATTTCTACAGCTCGATGGCCAAGGTGTAAAAGAGATGATGTATGGATGTCGGGAAGATCAATGTCATGGGAAATCATTAAAGTGAATATCAGCGTGCAACCAATTTGAATTGAAAGAAAAGGTGAAAGTGGCAATGGGTAATAGCAGTGAGCTTGGGCTCCATATCTACGTGGTGGATCACCTGGGGCCCATTGGTGAGGAGTTGGTTCCTGACTTAGTGGGGCTTAGTGTTAACCCATTGGATCAAGGTAATAAGCATTATAGTAAGGACCCTTGTTGGAGGCATCAGACTCATCGTCCTTGAAAAGGGCTCCATCATCATGCTTACACAGTAAATAATCGTAGCTTTTAGATTCTCATCCATATGTGTAACTACTAATGACAAGTAATTTTTTTGCCGAGTAAATATTTAGTACTATACATTGTTGTTTTGTGACCTTGAACTTACATATTATTTCTCTTTGAAACGATGAAGAGTGATTAACATTTATTTATTTGGAACATTTTTTACTCATCAAGTATTTTCTAACAAAAATACTCAAAAGTTCCTTATGCAATCAAAAGAAATCTCGCAAAGTAATCATATAAGCAAGACAAAGCAAAAAAAAGATTAGTTTTTCATTTCACAACCTGTTACCATATTATTTTTTATTTGAGAAAGGATACTTGGTAAATGCGTTTAGTAATAACCACACTTAATATTAAATCCGAGCTACACCAGTATAATAGTACGTGCTGTAATTCAGGTACCAGAATATCTCCAGTTTTGATTTTCTCCACTGTCCCAACATCAATGACAGGAGATCCACCCGTTGTGCCTCTGAGATAGAAGGATCCCTTGGATGGGGTTTGAAGGCTGTAATGGGATAAATCATCCTACTTAAATTTGGTGAGGGACTGAAGCATCTAGTCCACCACATTACATGGAAGGAACTTCAACATAGACATTACCAATTGCCCTGTTTCCTTACTCAGTACATGTACCTATGAAGACAAAAACCAAGATTGTATTACCATTTGGTAGTTAGTTCCACAACAATATAAGAGGCAGGTATGTGATCAATAAACACACACCAATAGTGGCCATTTGCCATTTTAATTATCCATCCCACCTGTTTAATTGGATATGAGTATACAATTAATCGGAGTCTGTACTCAAGTTGAGAAGATATGTCTGTATTTGGTTGAAACATTTATGACTCGTACTAAATATGACGATTTTTTTCAGTGAACCCCACTCTCTAAGGAGGTCCATGTGAAAGTATAGCCAATATAATCGCCCTCAAAACAATTAACACAGGTTCTGTTCAATTTTTACCAAAACTGGTAGAATTCCTACAGATCCCTAGAAACAAATGCTAATCAAGAAGGATTAAAACTAGTACAACATAGAAACCGATAACCAAGATATGAATCAAATCTAGAGAGATTGCCTTGTCTTTTTTTTTTTAGCAGCAAGAGATTGCCTCGTTGATGTACTTACCTCGGGTTCCGTTTAATTTTTACCAAAACTGGTAGATTTCCTACAAACAAATGCTAATGAAGAAGGATTAAAACTAGTACAACATAGAACCGTCCTCCTATATCTCTAAACTTTTCCTCTCCAGAAATCTAACCCCAACAGCTAGGGTTTCTTCCTGGAGGGTAGGTGCCGCCTCCTTCCCTCCTCCCCCAGGGCGTCCTCTCTCATTTTCTTTTTGTTCATGCAGGGATTCAACGTTTGGTGGGGCGGATTGGGCTGCTACGTTCGTGGTCCCCCCCCCCCCC
>JAXBDA010006925.1:0-19167 GCA_036023075.1 Gaultheria prostrata
TTAAGCACAAACACACAATCCAACCACGTGCACGAATTAAATGGAAAATGAGGATTAACCGCACGTCTAACGCGCTCATTCTTCCCTACTTAGGCGCTTAAATTCATGCATTTTGCGCGCCTATCAAAAGTGATCAACCAAAGACCTCTGAGTTTGATGCCGACAGTGAAGATGAAGAAATGGACTCTGAACTTTCTAAAACGGTATCTCGTATTAAAGTGGAATTCTCGAAGGAGCATCTCAAACGGATTCGTCAGAATCATAAGGGCTGTCTTATTATCAAATTACTTGGCAGAAACATGGGTTTCAAATCTCTCATGGATAGAATTTCAAACCTTTGGAATCTTGAAGGGTTGTTTACCCCAATAGATTTAGGTTTGGGGTTCTATCTAATCCGATTTGAAACTAAATCAGATTACAACAAAGTCTATACGGGTGGTCCGTGGATTATACACGATCACTACCTAACAGTAAGGAAATGGCAACCCCAATTCAAAGCAGACATGGCCTCTGCTATAACTACGGCAGTTTGGATGAGGATCAAATACCTCCCCTACGAGTTTTATGACGAGGAAAGTCTCCTAATGATAGCAGCAAATTTGGGAAAACCTCTCAAAGTGGACTACAACACAATTGATGGGATTCGAGGAAGCTATGCCCGCATCTGTGTTGAGCTCGATCTAAGCAAACCCCTGGAGGTTTCGGTAGCGATCGGTAAGTATGATTACCAGATTGAATATGAACATATTCACCTGATTTGTTTCTCTTGTGGCAGGGTTGGGCATAGGAAGGAAAGCTGCAACGTGCTGCCGGCGCCGGAAAAAATGACGGACTCTGCTGCGCCAGTTGCTACCGCTGCAACACCTGACCCAAAAGCTGTAATTTTCAACGGGACAATTGTACCAGATGAACCCAACGAGATAGGGTACGACGACTGGATGCTAGTTACTAGACGGAATCAAAATAGAACCAAGGATACTGGGCCAGTTCATAATGGAGGGCAAAAGGAGATTAATTCAAGAAACCAGCCCATGCAAAGGGAAGGCCCAAATGTCTTCATAGGAGAAAGGGCAGCTGGCCCAAGAAAAGGAGATCCAGGGAGAAATAAAGGACCTCTGGCCCAACAAAGCAGAATAAATACTCGACCCAACATGGGCAAGTCCAGAGCAAGTGGCTCATCAGCCCAAAAACGGAAAGGTGTCTCATCCCAAGGTGAATACAAATTTGATGTTAATCCCCTTCTTAAGCAACAAACTCACACCCAAATTCAACAGCCCATTTTCAAGCCCACCAGCACCATTGTCATTGATTTAAACCCTAACACCCCCCCAGTTATACTTCTTCCAGACGCCCCCAACCACTTATCTACTGGGGAAGACCCTTCTTCTTTAAACACACATGCTCTCAATGTTCCACCAGATATAAGCACCCTCCCAACGCAGACATATCATGAGTACACCCGAAACCCAACCAACAAGGATCAGTTACCACAAGATCAAAATGTGGCTAGAAGCAGGTATCGAAGCTTCTCACCTAGTAGGAGTCGCATGGTGGACGGAGGAGGTGAGTTTGAAGATAAAAATCAGAGAACAGTTTCTGGGCAACTTGGATCCATACTTGGTGAGTGCGAAGCCGTTCAGGAAACGAAAACCAACACTAGTCGATATGAGGAACAGCCTTAACCCACCAGGTTTACCCCCTCTTGACTCTAACTTTTTAATGGACGGATACAAAATTCTAGTTTGGAACTGTAGGGGTGCTGGTAATGAACGGTTTAGAAACAATTTTCGGGATATGTTTCGTTTACACTCTCTTGAAATTGTGGCTCTTCTTGAACCTAAAGTAACCTTTCAGTCCATGGGTTTCTTCTTCCGTAATTTGGGTTTCATTAGAAATACTTTTACTGACCCTAATGGACGATCAGGTGGTATTTCGGTTCTCTGGGATCCCTTTAAAGTGTCAGTAGCTACTATATCTATTAACCCTCAAGTCATTCACGTCAAAATCTAGAAAAATGGGTATGAAGACTGGGTTCTCTCTGCCCTTTATGCTAGCCCTAATCCCAGACTCCGTGAGATCCTTTGGGAAGGACTCAAGGAATTTGCTACTACCAACACACACCCTTGGTCTATTTATGGGGATTTCAATGAGATAATGAAAGTAGAAGAGACCAGGAGCTCAGCTAATGACACCGGATATAGCCAGAGGAGGAAATTCATGGAAAATATCAACACTTGCAAGCTTATGGACATAGGAGCTTCTGGGCCAAAATTCACTTGGAATAATGGTCGGCAGGGTGCTGCTAACGTTTAGAAACGGCTGGATAGGGGTCTCTGTACAGAAGAATGGCGTTCTCTTTTCCCGGAAGGTATGATTCAAAATTTACCCCGTACGTATTCTGATCATTCTCCTCTTCTTATTAATTTAAATGGTAGTCCTGCTGCTACTATCACTGCTAGACCCTTTAGGTTCGAGGCTGCTTGGATTATGGACCCTAATTTTGAACATATTGTTAACATTAACTGGAGGGGTAGAAATATCCAAGATAAAATTGACAATTTTTCCCAAGCGGCTCTTGTTTGGAACAAAAATATTTTTGGAAATATATTCAGGAATAAGAGATGGACTTTGGCTAGAATTAATGGGGTCCAAGAGGCTCAGAGTAAAAATTTCTCTCACAATCTGATTACCCTTGAAAAGGATCTTATTCTTGAGTACAACAATATTTTAGCTCAAGAAGAAATGCTTTGGTTTCAAAAATCTCGAGCAAATTGGATTGTTATGGGCGAAAGAAATACCCGCTATTTTCATATGTCCACCATCATTAGGAGACGGAAAGCTAAGATAGTTATGCTGAAGGATAATAGTAACCTTTGGATTGATAACCCTTTGTTGATTAAGGATTTGGTCCAAAACTATTTTAAGGATCTATTTAGTAATCAGAATGATACTCCGGGAACTTGTCTCTTGATGAATCCTCATAAGACTCTGTCTAATGAGGATAATATGAATTTATGCATTCCTGTTACCAATGCTGAAATTTGGGCTATGGTCAAAAGTATTCCTCCATTCAAAGCTCCGGGCCCAGACGGCCTTCAAGCCATTTTTTTTATCATAAGTACTGGAATATCATTGGCGAGGATATATGTGTCTTTGTTAGGAAATGTTTTGAAGATTGTAGTATCCCTGCTGAAGCTAACAAGACCCTTATTGCTCTCATTCCTAAATCGGATAATCCCGAAAACATCAAAATGGTTCGCCCGATTAGCCTTTGCAATGTGAGATATAAAATCATCACCAAAATTATTGTTGCTAGACTAAGACCCCTGCTTGATAAGATTGTTAGTCCTTTCCAAAGCAGCTTCATCCCTGGAAGGTCCACAAGTGATAACATTATAATTACTCAGGAAATCTTGCATACTCTTCGATTAAAAAAAGGAAAAAAGGGTGGAGTTCTTCTAAAAATCGACTTGGAAAAAGCTTATGATAAAATTTCTTGGAATTTCCTTCTTGATACCCTTATATTTTTCAATTTTAATCCTTCCTGGACTGCTCTTATCATGAGCTGCGTCACTAGTGTTCGTACTTCCATTCTTTGGAATGGTGAGACTTTAGAGGAATTTTCCCCGGGACGAGGGCTCAGACAAGGAGACCCCTTATCCCCTTACTTGTTTGTTCTATGTATGGAACGCCTTTCTATTCTCATTGAAAATAAATGCGCAATAGGTAAATGGAAAGGACTTCAAGTTTCTAGAGACTCTGATGCCCTTACTCATTTATTTTTTGCTTATGATCTTATTCTATTTGGTCATGCTAACATGTCTAGCTGCAAAGCTATCATGGAAGTTTTGAATGAATTTTGTGCTTTATCTGGTCAAACTGTGAACCTCTCTAAATCCAAAATGTTTGTTTCGCCAAATATTTCTCGGAACAAAGCTAGTCGGTTGAGCAATTTGTGTGGTATAGCTCTTACTAATAATCTTGGTATGCACCTTGGTGTTCCCCTTTTACATAAAAGAGCCAACAAGGATCATTTTAAACATATTGTTGAGAAAGTTCAAAGTCGCCTTGCTGGATGGAAATCGAATACGCTCCTGATTGCGGGGAGAGCTACTCTTATCCAGGCCTCGTCTTCCACTATTCCAAATTACACTATACAGACTATGAAATTCCCTACGAATGTGTGCGATAAGCTTGATCGTCTTAATAGGGATTTTCTTTGGGGAGATACCCCGAAAAAAAAGAAAATTCACCTTGTTAACTGGCACACTGTGTGTAAGAATAAAGATATGGGTGGTCTGGGTTTGAGGAAAGCTAAAACCCAAAACCTCGCTTTACAAACCAAACTTGGATGGACTCTTGTTAATAATGATGAAAGCCTTTGGGTTAGAACCCTCAAAGACAAGTATCTAAAACAGCATAACCTCCAATCTTGGCCTAGTAACAGACCAACGTCTCACACTTGGCGTAGTATTATACACATTAGGGACAATCTCAAGGAAGGCACTAAATGGAGCATAAGAAATGGTAATTCCGTGGATTTGTGGAATGATTGGTGGTGTGGTACTGCCCCTCTTGCTAAGATACACCCTGGAGATCATACACAGGGCAATACTAAGGTTGCGGAGATTGTTGAGAATGGTTTCTGGAATCTGGACTCTATTGATCATATCGTTAATGATGTTTCCCGTAATGCCATTCTTAATACTGTCCTCCCTGCTTATTCTCAGGCCATAGACCATCCTTCTTGGGTGGAGTCCTCTAATGGCAATTGTTCTGCGGCAGCTGCTTATGACTTTCTTAACAAAGATATTAATGACACGAAAGGGTGGAAGTGGTTTTGGAAAATAAAGCTTCCTCAAAAATTTAAAACTTTCATTTGGCTTATTTTCCATAATAAACTTCCCACCAATTTACTCCGTGCTAAAAAAGGTATTACAAATTCGGATTTATGCCCAAGATATAATAACTCTCCGGAAAACCTTGATCATTTGTTCAGGGATTGTCCCAAAGCCTCTATTCTTTGGGATAAAATTCCCTCGGGTCGGTTAATGAGAGCGGGATTTGTCAACTCCACCTCACATTGGGTTTCGGTTAATTTAAAAAAGGATAAGATTTTACACATGGGATCTAATATACCTTGGAACATCCTTTTTTGTACCACTCTTTGGCAAATTTGGAAAGATCGAAATCGAAAAAGTTTTGATAATTTTGATTCGGTTCCGGCAGTGAGTTCCAAGGTAATAAGTTCCTATGCAACCGAAATAGTGGAGGCTTTCAAATCCCCTCTTGCTACTGACCCTCCTACACACCGTCTGACTTTATGGTCTCCTCCACCTCCAAGTACATTAAAACTTAACACTGATGGGTGTTGGTACGAAAGCAACAGGAAGGCTGGATTTGGAGGACTTTTTAGGAGCAATCAAGGTGCTTGGCAATTGGGATACTACGGGAAAATGGTGGCAGGATCAAGCCTGGAGACGGAGATACGGAGTATTTACAGAGGGTTAACTATAATCTTGGAGCCAGTTCAAAAAAAAAAAACTATAATCTTGGAGCAAGGCCTATCAAACGTTCAAATTCAATCGGATTCTCAAACAGCGGTGATACTGTTCAATGATGGAGCGAATGCCAACCACCCCCAAAGCAACATTCTGAATGATGGTAAATACCTGCTAAACCGCACGACAAGCACTCTCACTCACATCTACCGCAACGCAAATGAATGCGCAGATTTTCTCGCTAGATTTGGAGCTGAACAAGAAGAGGAGCTGGTGGTGACAAGCACTCCTCCTCTGGCCATCAGAGAGTTCATGCTAAGGGACAACCTTAACTTAAGCCAATTCTTAGATTAATTCTGACTTAGCTGAACTTGTCTCTCTTTATGCTGCTTAGTGTGTGTAGTAAGGTAATTTCTGTGCTTATGCTGTTTGTCTCTGTTTCTTAAGTTCTATTAGAATTCCGATGTACCAAAAAAAAAAAATGGATTATATGCTGGAATGAGTGTACGAACACAGAAATTGAGGACTAGTAAAAAGCTTTGAATCCATTTTCCTTTTCAGGAGCACGTTGAATATTGGTTGGGAACCATTGTTAACATGTTTAATCTATGCCCAAAATACTTAAGCCATCAATAATTACTCTTCAAAAGTAATCTAGACGCTATTGAATCAAGATTCAACGATCTAGGGGCAGTTTTTTGTTTTTGCTAAAAGTACCTTTTTTTTAAAAGGAATTTTAAAGTGTTAAAAAGGAATTTTAAAGTGCTAAAAATAATTGATAAATGTGAGAAGAACTCTCTCGAAACTCATATTTAATATTTTATTATATTTTTCAACACTTTAAGCAAAAACAAAAAACTTACTCTTGTACAAATACATTAATTTCCGAGATACAAATACAAGGAATGCCACCATATTTAAATGCACCATTTTCCGAGATGGATCGAGAGGACGAGCCCCCAAGAATCTATCTAATTAAAGCTAGATGCCGTCGTCTGAAATCTTATTTTATTGGACGCATGGATACACCGACATCTTCTTTTAGGAATGAAATTTCGACTTTCCGAAAAGTTATTTTTTAAGGTTAGTTGTTTTTTCTTTTATCGGTTATAAAAGTTATTGAAACTCGACAAAGGGTACATCGAGAAGAAATATATCAAAGCACAAGATTAGCTTTGTCGGCATTAGTTTCTGTCTTCCAGTAATCTCTCTTTCCTAAATATTTTCCGTTTGCTATTTTATACCAACTAATTCATGTTTAGTTTTCTTGACTATTTCAGTCTCTTCCAAATGAATTCGACCCTTTTCTATTAACTGAGCAAACAAAAAAAAAAGGACCCTTTTCTATTAGTATAATTCCTTTTGTCATTTTTAACACCTTTAGTTACAGAAGATCGAGTTCATGGAAGAGTGACAAAGTGACAACGTTGGAATCTAATTCTCTCTCTCTCATACTTAGCCACTCATCATACAATCAAGCATGCACATAGCCACATAGTCCACCAGGCTTGCCCAAGCCACTCATGTGACCATATTTGCATACCATTTTCTGTTGAGAAGTGAAGTCATATTTACTTTCAGTAATTTTGGTCCGGACCGTCGCAGAGAAAAACAGGAAGCCTTAAGTTCTGATTTTCTAGTCCGGACCGTTTTAAGGTTGGTCCTGACAAAATCGGGTTTTGGTCCGGACCGAGTCAAGTTGGTCCGGACCATATGGTACACGAGGATGCGCGTTTTTCAACAGAATTAAGGTTTTTTGTGGGGGCTTTCTCTTGTAACTATATAAGCTATAGTTAGGGCACTCCAACTTGTAACTCTCTTATACTTTCATCATAGTGAAATACCCGAGCACCCCGTGGAGTATGATTAAGCAATCAGCTTAAGTCGGAACCATGTAAAATCTCTGTGTCTTGTTCTTTCTTGCTTGTGTTTGATTTCTGTTCTTGGTTTGTTCTTCGATTGTGTGTGTTCGTTTGTGGGTTTAAAGCGCGCGAATCCATAACATTTTCTCCATGTGTTACATCACTTATATAGCCTATTATCCACGACAAATTACACCAACCATCATGCAAATAAATGAAAATAACACGAATTACTGAAGAAGCATTTAGAGTTCATTGATAATAACGTTATGGGAAAATTTCAAAAAAAAAACCCATGAACTTTGCTGAAAGTTCATGTACCAAATGTTTTAGTACATGATGACGTTTGGTATATATATATATATATATATTATGATAATGGCTAGAGTTCAGCTGTTTTTTTTAGAATTCGTTAAAAGCTTAGGGTTTCTTTGAAAATTTTCCTAATGTTATCATGTATAAAAAACCACAATATGAAAACTCGACAAGGGGAATCATAGTATTTTGTGCATTAGTAATGTATTATGGTAGTTCTTTCATATGTATCTACACATAGAATTTAATCTTCTACATGACTATCTTCAAAAATAATTTAAAGCGGCCGCCACTCAAACTAATAATATACCGTATTGATTGAAAGGCTGAAAATGATAATACCGTGTACGATACATTTACCTTCAACTGATCTTTCTTTCGAGGCGAATCCTTGAAAAAATCAAGCTTGATAGATTTCCATCTGCAAAATATGGGATGCCAATGAAATCAAATTAAGCATGCCAAAATGAGGGTAATTGATGAATCAGAAAACTTCGCATCTATGCCAAATTAATAAGATTTACCCATACAAGCAATGCGCGCATAAAATGTATGGTTTGGTGTCATTTTGATACTTGTTTTTTTTTTAATTCCATACCATTAAATCAAACTCATCTCATTATTTGATATAACTTTGTTAATTTGGATGATATGAAAAATTGAGCAAAGTCAAAGGTTGTGCCAAATTGAGCATCATTTTTTCCGAGCAAAGTATATAGATGGGCGAACAAGCTTTTAAATACCGGTTTCGCGACATGTAACGGTAACGGTTTTAGTGTAACACTTTCGGTAGCATCGAACCTTAAGAAAACGGAATCGGGTGTAGCGGTCATGAATTTTTAAAATTCATTTTTTAATAAAAAGTAATTTTAAAATGCATAAATAACCCGTAACGGTCGAGTATCGGCCGTAACGGTCGTGAACCGGTCCGTGAATTGGATACGGACCGATACGTAAAGGGAATCGGCCATACGCATGCGATTTTTTCCTCTTACCGGTATACCGGGGTGTAACAGTATCGGAGAGACAAAAAATCATTACGTAACGGCCGATACGCTACGTAACGGCCGGTATTTTAAACAACGGGGTGAACTTGAATTTTGTCAAAAAAATGTACCAAATTGTTATCTTGGCACTTGGCAGTTGGTCTAAATGACCATGGATGTAACATGTACTGTGTTTATGTGTGTGTATGAACGATGACGATATAATATAGTACGTATCTCCATTCCAAATTGTTTGTTATCGTTGTATGGATCGGTCAAATATTTTGGGACGGAGGGATTACTTTGGAGAAAAAATCAATATTCTTTTAACAATTTACTAAATATTATTCTTAGATCATTGTTGTACGGACCGATCAAACACTTTGGGACGGAGAAATTACGTACTTTTTTGTTATTCAGAAAATCCTACTCTATACTATTCTATTCTAGGGGGGAGGGGAGTGGGGTGGAGGACCCTCACCAAAGGAAGTGCGCCCATTACCTACTCTATCAACTGAGCTAGGACAACTTCCATATAAATTGGAGAATGTGTTTGATACATGAAAAAAAATATATACCGTCTCTCATGTTTCTCAACTCCTTCAATTAGCTTTTGGACGTCTTGGAAACTGAACCTCATATAGGTCCGATCTTCCACTCTGGGACATGAAACTTTTAATTCGCAGGGTATGGGTCCTGATGAAGACGATAATCCAACTACAAGTTGATTCCTCGTTCCTTGCGAATTATTGCCTGTGTCCATCCCTGCACCACTGCATCATATAAACAATCATCGCTTAAGTATCTTTGGAAACGAAAGCAAGACTTCAAATCTTTGACTCATGAAAAGGTTAAAAAACACTTCCTCTGTAAACCCTAAGTGAAAGAGGGATACGTTTTGTAAACAAGAGATCGATGATCAAACGAATTAACAGCATGAAAATGAGAGAGAGAGAGAGAGAGTACAGGTATTGAATAAAGACTTGAGAAAAAGACTTACACCTTGTTTGGATGAGTTTTCAAGAATCGGTCTTGAAAATCCCTCTTGAAAATCCAAAACCTAGTAATTTTCAAAAGTGTGCATCAGTGTGCTTTTCTGTCTTGTTTGGTGGTTTTGTAGAACCGATCTTGAAAATTTCTTTTGAAACCGAACAATGGAGAGTTTTCAAAACCCGGTTTGGAAACCCCAAACGAACAAGCCCTAATGACCCTTATTTCCATTTTCCATATTCCGATGACCTAGGAGAAATACATATGACATAGTATGATGTACCATCCCCCAGCTGTGAGAGTTAATATGAAAATTAATAGAAACACTGAAACACTAATTTAACGATCTTTACCTTCTTGTTTTTATTTTTTACTATCAGTTAACGTACGATTTTACCTTGACAGAGGGTTAGACGAACATGTGTATCCCAAGTCCCCGAAAGTAGTCACCCCATGATCAAACTGCACCATGCCTTGTGAGGATTCTGCAAGTAAAAAGTTAAACCCGGTTAAGTTTTATTAATTATCCCTTTATCAAAGCTACATACATGTTTCCGATCAATGAAAGCTTTATACATGTATGTATACACTTACTTTTTCCGGTTGCCGGGATACTAATTTACTAGAGACCGTACATGACACTGAGTTTATCATCATCTATTATCGTATACTAACATTCAGTGGAGTGAATGAATGAAATAAGCGCAAAAACGAAGGAATAAACAATAATGAAGTGGCATCTTTGAAGTCTAAATTAATGTAAATTTGAATTAAAAAGAAAGTACTATATTTGAAAAAAATAAAATTGAATATTCTCACCACCAACAAAACTAATGGGGAGGTGTGGAGTAGTGAAACAATCAGCAGGTTTTTGTGTACTGAACTTTTCATTGGGCTCATGATCAGTCAGAAAACCCAGTTGGTTATCGGAATAATAGTCCGTTGCAGCCGGAGACCAAATTGCGAAATCTTCGAAATGTGCTCCATTGTTGACCCACATGTTTGGATCCATAACTGGAAAAAATCACCCTTAATTTGTTGGAAATTAAGCCTGCAGAGAGAGAGAGAGAGAGAGTAGAATTAGTCCAGCAGCTTAACGTACAGTTGTAGAACGAGGAATTTTGGTAGTCCAAAGAATTCTTCAACTCAAATTAAGGTATGTAATCAGTGATGAAGAGGGGTTCAAGAAGGAAATGGCAAATCTTTCCAATATCTATAACTCACACTTGTTTGGTTATCAAATGTTTGTGACATTTTTAGGGAGAGCGAAGTGGTTATCAAGGATTTAATTATCGGCTAATACGCGACGTATCGATCGATATGTAGCAGTTTTTCAAGGGACTGATATGGAGACGGTCCGATACAAGCTGATATCGGCCAATATTTGACCATATCACTACCATTACGTATCCCGATACCAAGATTCTTTTTTGAACTGAGAAAACATATTATATAGGAGTAGTAGTATATAGGACTTACGTGGATGCCAGCTCAACACTTTTCAGACACGGGGTTTGATTGCTTTTTCATTACTCCCTCCGTCCCATAAAGTTTGTCTAGCACGGAGTCCAAGGACTTAAAAAAAATAAACTTTTGTCAAGAAAAAAAATAATTTTTTTTGCACAAATTAATAGATCAATGTTTGTTCTATTATTTTGTGCGAAAAAATTAACATTTTTTTGACAAAGAACTAATTTTTTTCGAGTCCTTAGACTCCGTGCCGGACAAACTTTACGGGACGGAGAGAGTAGTAGTTTTCTGTTGGTGTGTGTTCGCACAAGTCAGCTTTTGTTGGTCTGGGAAATGACACAGCAGCGACGTAAGAATTTGTGAACAGGCTTAAACCAAAAAAAAGCTGTGAGAATATTAGTAGAGGAGTTATCTAGTCCGGGAGTCCCGGATCCGGGACTCCACCTTCCCGATATTGTTTTGATGATCCGAACTGTCCAATGTGTTTAAAACGTGTTTTCCAAGGTCCATGCGAGAAATCATCGAAAACAAATACCGGGAAGGACTTAATCCGAGCAGTTTTTCATAAAACTGTATATGTACAGTTTTTCATAAAACTGTATATGTACAGTTTTTGTGAAAAAATGCTCGGATCAAGCCCTTCCCTTTTTTATTTTTTCGATGATTTCTTGAGGGGACCTTGGAAAACACGTTTTAAACACATTGGACGGTTCAGATTATGCAAAAACATGTTTTAAACCCTTAAAAACACCCAAAATCCTTCGGTCCGGGATTCTTGACAGGATAATTGGTGAATATTGGTAATGTTTAAATAAAGCTGCGGCTTTGCCGCTTTGGGTTCCAAAAAAAAGGCAAAAGAAGCTGCAGTTTTGAGTCCCAAAAAAATTGTTAAAAGTAGAGACTTAAAATATTTATGGTCCTCATAATATATATTATGTCAAATTATTTTTTAGTTGAGCCTGCTATAAATGATAATATGCCCAGTGTCCACTTCCGAGTTTTAGTACTTTTGCAGCTAAAAGTGTGAGAATATTAATGTTTAAATAATAGATTTTGAAGTATTGTAATGTATGTTTGTTTGTTTTTGAAATCTATATGTTTCAATTCTTGTAATGGTAAATCTTTTACAATAATTTTCTATGAAGACTTAGTGTTAATTAACTTTAGTTTCGTATGCAAAATATACAGAGGCCCCATTAAAAAAAATTTGTTTCGTGCCTCGGAAAATTTTTGAGCCGGCACTATCTGTGAAGGTGGGGACAATTATGATGCAAAAGTTTGGCTTGTGAGTTTAGCATGATAAAGTGACGGAACGAGGATTTGTAGCAGGGGGAATGATCGATCAACATATACATTCAACAGCTAAAAAATGTTACGTACAAATAGAATTGAAATTGTGAGATTCAAAGTCTAGGTTTTCCTCTCTCTCTCTCTCTCTCATACCCCCTCCGTCCCATTTCATTGCTCACTACGGTTATGTGTGCTGTGCCTTTTCAAAACTCCTATAGTTTTCAATCTACAATGTATTTTATTAAAATGGGACAGAGGGAGTACTACAATTAAATAATTATGCTGATAAACTGAAAAAAGTTTATGAAAGAAACAACAATTTAAATAGTAAAATTAAAATAATTATGGCATTGCTGATATTCATAAACGCCCATCCTAGGTCTTGGTTAAGGCGCACTTCAACTCTACAGTGTAGCTCCGCACTACAGGATTCCCAATTTCCTATTTTACACATCTATTTTCCATCTATCTAGGAAAATATATTTTTTTTATCGGCAAAAAAAGGTATATATTAGAACTCGATAAAGTTATATCGAGAAGAGAGAGAGAGAAAGAAGGGAAAAAATAAAGAGGGAAGCTCCAAAAAGGCTAACATAGCCCCATAAGAGCAGCCTTGAAAAGAGAGAATAAGGGCTAACATAGCCTTAAAATGAAAGTAAAGAGTCCAACCAGGGGTTGAATTTAAAACATCCAATCCATGAGACATTAGAATTAGAAAAGACGGCCAAACCGAAAGATGCAGCAGATTTAGAGTTTTAATCGCCTGATGCCATCTAAATTTCCTTTGAAGTCCTCCACCGAGTAAATTAAGGTGTTGTTCAAACCTTTGATCCAAAGAGCCACTCTTGTTTTTGCTAGATCTGCAACCTTTGATCATTACTGCTACCGTGATGCAGTCTGCTACTCTTGTGCTCTTTGCTTAAGTTCTAATATATTTCCGTAGTACCTAAAAAAAAAAATTACTTCCCAATCTTGATTGACACCATTGAATATAACATCGTTCCTGGCTTTCCACAAAGACCACAAGACAGAATAAAAACCAGTTTCCCTGCACTTCTTCTCTAGATTTTTGTAGCGAAAGGAGAACCAGAAGATGGATAGATCTTTTAAAGAAGGAGGGCATACCCAGACGGCCAGACCAATCGCCACCACTGAATAATTGAGGACCAGACTTTCCAAGCACAGGGGCAGTGGAGAAGGATATGATCAGCAGTTTCTCCTTGGGAATTTTTGGTCCAGGAAATTTTTGGTCGAATGTTTTTGTTTTATTTTTCAAGCTGTCCGAATTGTGGAAACATCCAACTCAAAACCAATTGACAATGAGTGGAGAGGTCCCAGCATATATTAAGTGATCATTCATTCCTCTCCTAAGCAATGTGAGACAATATTTCTTAACATCCCCCTCACGTGCGGCCGCATTTGAGGTCTGTCACGTGTAACCACTTTTTGGGTCCTATCATCGTACAACATTTTTGCTGGTCTATCGTGGGGTGTGGATTATGAATTTTTTTTTTTTTTTTTTACGTGTACCTCTATTGGAGAATCAAAGTCATCATTCACTAGCAAAATCCTGTATGGGCTAGCAAGACGAGCCCCACAAGATTCGATATTGAGAAGTTTCGAACCTAGATTTTAGAAGAAAACAAATAAGTAATCCCAAATGTTGTTTATGAGACATAATGAATGAATGGATCCGATGATTGTTTTGGGGTCGAAGAACTTGAAACTTTTGATGGATTTGAAGGATAGATTCACTGAGGTGAGCTGAACTACGTTGCATCCATTGTATCCTGCCAATGATCCCAACATTTAAAATTTCGCGGGATTGCTGCTATTATCCTGGAGAAGGGATGGTCAAATGTGAAAATTGAATCTGATGCACTAGTGGCAGTTAATCTCATCAACAAATTAAGGTCCCAACAGCAACCATCCATTGAGCACTGTCATCAATGATTCTAAGACGATCATGGTTGGAACAAATTCAACATCATCTCATGTCTACCGAGGAGCCAACGAATGTGCGGATCACCTAACTAGAATTGGAGCTGAACAAGAGGAGGAGTTCAAGATTCTACCTACCAGCCCCCTCTCGATCAGAGAGTTTCTCATTAGAGATTGTCTAAATATTAGGCAATTCTTGGACTAAGGTTCTTGTTTTGTATTTGGGACTGCCTTGATCTATGTGGCAAAATTTTGTTATTCTCTAGTTTAGTTTAATATCATTCCGATTTACCAAAAAAAATAAAAAAAATACCCGTCCGAGTTACTGGTGGAAGTTATTACCGGGTTCTTCGTCCCACCGGTACTGGAAAACAATACTCCATATTAGTATTCCCCTCGAATATGCGCCAAAACTTGGGGGATTGATCTATTGTTTGTATGACATCATCCATCATCCACATGATGTCATCCGCATGATGTCATGGATTACCTAGATGATGTCACATGGAAAATAATGAATAATTTCTTAATGGTGAGCTGGCTTGCTCCACGAGTTTTTCAAAATAAGTCACAGTGCTAAACATCATTTTTACAATGTCTTTATTCAAAAAAATTTGTGTTTCTTAGTTTTGAGTTAAATTTTTATGACTTATTATTTCTCCTCAGATAAATAATTGAAAAAGTAAAAAAATTATGATATTTATCCAATTTTTTTTTTTGAAAAAAACCCTGGCTTAATAGCATTTTTAGACGGTCTATTAAGACAACAAAATGCTAAGGACTATATTTGAGACTACAAAAAGCTATACCAAATGTAGATAAACCTTATTTTAACCTTTAAGATAATTTCTTTTGATCGGCAAAAAAAATTTATTAGAGAATCTTGACAAAGGGAACATTAAGATATGAGAGAGGGGAGGGGACTCCAACCAAGATTGAAGGAAAAAAATAAAACAAAATAAAAAACAAACACCCAAAAGCCTAAACACAAGGAGCCCTGTGCACTCGCCAATACAAAAGGAAACTACAAGAAATTTGAACCTCACTTCCCGAAAGAACCCCATCACTGCCTATGCTTCTTGGAAGCCCCACACCTATCCATTCCAAAGCAACTCCCACTTCCTTTAAGATGAATATTTACGACTTAGTGTCAACTTGTAAGTGGGAAGAAACAAAGATATAAGCAAATTATCAACCAGCTTGACGGTTTTTTTTTTTGCTTACTCTAGATTTTGCTTATTGCAATGCGAATCCTATCCTTCAACGATTTGCGCGCGTCACCGGAGTACCCGGGTCTTTTAATATTAGATGGCAGCACCTTATCTAGCATTTTATTTTTTTTTTTGGTATATTTACCTTTTGATAAAGAACAAATATCATACACCATATATATGGAATCGAAATGGAAACAGATTTACCTAACACAATCAAGGACCACAAGCACATTTGCAGTTGGCTGCCGGCATTTCCAATTTTGACTTGCTAGGCTTCACAATTGTATTTTAAGTTGGAAGTAAGTGATCTCCCACTTTCGCTGTCTCATCAAAGAAAAAATAGCGTAGTATAGTGCGTCTCATGATTTCTTTTCAAAGGAAATTGTCAGTGCTCTCTTCAACCTGATTAGTGTGCTAAAGCTTAACATCTTTCTTTAGTTACCCGATTCCTCTCTTTTCAACTTGTCCCGTCTGTCCTTTCTGCTTGCATTTCCAATTTTGACTTGGTAGGCTTCACAATTGTATTTTAAGTTTCCAATTTGGACTTGTTAGGCTTCACAAATTTTGAAACCCAAGCTTTCTCTAATGCAGCGTCATTAAAAGTTAAATGCTTTCTTTTCCGGAAACCTGCTTACATTTTAGGTAATCTTTGTCTTTTCTCTACAAACATTATATCTGAAAACATATTTTCAAGTTTTTCAATAAAATTGAAACATTCCCTAAAAAAGATGATGTTACGGTTTACCAGTGGAAAATTATAAAAATAAAACTGCAACATCATGATTTGGGCTGCAATGCTAATCCCAGTCCTATGTAACACAATTTTCAATTCCAATATTTTCACTATCTCGTCAGTGGAAACGGGGTGGGTGTTATGCACTATTTGGCCATCCGATCATGTTTTGAACGGTCCGAATGTGTTTTGATTTTTTATCAGTAAAAATAAATAAAAATTAAATTAAAATTGCCGAATGCATCCGGGCCGTCCAAAACATGATCGGATGGTCGGGGGTGCACAACACGGTGCAGTACCCACCCCTGGTCCGTACTGTTTCAACTGCGAGATAATTGTGCAAAAGCTAGTTAGTGTACCCATAACTCATCGCCAGAAAATTATGGTCGAAAACTCACAGGGAATGGAGGAGTCTGTGAAATCTCTAGTTGCGTGCCGATTATAGAGATAAAATCACTCTGGTTAAATTCAGGTTATAGAGATAAAATCACAAACGGGAAGAACACATTAAGCCATGCTCTTATGTAATGGATTAATGTGTAATTTATTATGTATTAATCGGTTTTATCCTTTTAAATTAAAACCGTTTACAAGCAATGTTTGCATGATATTGTTGTATTTTGTGCGTGTATCTTTTATTCTATAGGGGCAATGTTTATAAAAATATATTTTAAACACATTGAACGGTTCTGATCATCATGATCAATTCAAATCATATTTCTTCCATCTTAATTACCTTTTTCTTTTGTTTTCTATAGTTTATTATAATTATTTTTTAATTTTAATATCAAATTTACAAATAAAATACTTTTGACTAAAAAATAACAAAGATAGTTTTTTCACTCGATAAACTTTGACTATATAAAAGATTTAAAATAATCCATTCTACTATTGTGAAAAATAATATTTTTATAATTAAAGTTGATAATTTGATTAGTTAGAGAAAGCACAGTGTATGAGAACTTCTTCTTTATCTTTGATTCATCTTTTTAATGGCACAAAAAAGTTCAAAAGTTTATTTGCGTTATATAACAAAGCTAAAATATCATGTTTAATCTTTTTATCTCATATTAGACCAAATATTGATTTTATTTTTTTTTAAAAACAAGGGCCCTATTTTTTTAAATTTGCATGATGCCTTCAAAATATCAAGGACGGCCATGTAATTAAGCATCCCAAACATCAAGACTGGTCCTGAGGCCACAACACCTAATTTGCGTGAAGTTAATGGCTTGATTTTAAGCTCGACATTAATATGTAGTGAATGAGGGAGGCACCACAGGAACATTTTTCTATACAGGTTGGTCAAAACCCTCATGGACGAATTACTGAGGATGACTTTTCATTATAGTATTTTTGACATTTTCGTCCGTTAAATTATGAGTGGTGAAAATATTAACAATAGTGAGAATACTGTTAGGATTTCCGGAACCCCACAATACCCCTATGGATTTTGGGAACAATGAATCACAGAACGAAAATAAGCAATTGTACGTAATGAAAACTGGAAAGAAAAACGAGACACAAAATATACGTAGAAAACCTCAACACGAGGAAAAACCACGGGAGCCACACCAGTCCACTATGAAATCGATCAAGAGTACAAGTCTTCTCGCAATCTCTCCGAGATGCGTTTTCTCTCGCCACTCTCTGATTTTCTCTAAAAATTGATAACTCTAATTATGAGCAAACTGCTAAATACATAGGTCGAGTCCTATGTCAGAAATTACACACTGAGGTCCAAAATATCATTTCGCAGTAGTCCGGGATGCTCCTAAAATTACCCCTGGACTACGGGACACTCGTGTTTCCCGCCCCAACCCCCGAAATAAATCACTGCCAAAAATTATCTGCATCCCAACAAATACCGTATTAAAAACTCAGCGTAGGATATTTGAATCGAGGTGATTAAATTGAAGTATCAAAATGCAATCATCACATGATATTCTGTGGGATTCACGTACTTTGTCCTCATTACCTCATCATTAGAGGGAATTCACAAGCATTACCTATATAGTTGTACAGCCACCATTAAATGTCTAAATTAGTGAGAGGGTTTTGGGCCTGTCCGTATGCTAGTAGTGCTTGTCCACGTCCCACGCGAACACACAATTTCAGAGGAAAAGGTTGTGGGATCACCCCACCTCATATTCCAAGCCCCAACGAACTCATTGTTTTTGGAACATATTACAAGCCTACAAATCATCCGAATCTTTCAATCTCGTAATCCTTGCTGAGAACAATGTATGAATAAAAAATCTGTTTAATCGATCACGAGTAAAAATACATGAAATATTTATATAAAATGGACAATTCACATAATTTCAGGCTCATTTGTTTTGCAAACATTATCAACGAGAAGTACAGGATGAACAATTCGGAGCACCATTGTGGGTCATGACGTGGCCCATACAATTCAAGTTCGGAGGGGTTTGCTGGTGAAAAGTCCTCAACGAATTTCGTACACAAGGAAGTGAATCGACAAATACAATGAATGTGAATGCTGGAATATGAGGCGGGTGTTTGGTTCCTTGCCGTATTTCAGGACTTCTTTGGAAGCAAACGTAGAAAAAATGGAGTTAATAGGGATGGAATTTGAAGATTAACAAAAAGGGACTTTTATTAAACTCCAAGTAGAAGTACAGAATCGACAGGGTATGTCCTAATCGACAGAGTACAAGTTCTTAATAGTTAATTCTATTCCTAGAAAAGAAAAGATAAAAGCCTGTTGTTGTTTTCAAATTGAAGTTAATCCTCGTTTAAATAGGCTTCTCACCATTCTTGCTACTTTTGCATTTGAATTTCCCTCCAATAGTCCCTTGTTGCGGTTACTCGAGCAGTTCAAAAACTTCCTTTTGTCTTCTA
>JAXBDA010006926.1:0-14127 GCA_036023075.1 Gaultheria prostrata
ATAGGACTCATTCCTATATGCTTGTGTACTCCGAATCTCAATAGGATTCTACATTCCTAATCTGATATGGAATGATCACGTCATTCCCTTAAACCGCGGGATACGCCTCTTATCACGTAAGAGAGTACTCTATACTATTCCAGAACGCTTTGCCGTTCTGTTAGCCCAATAGCGGTATAGCCGTGCTGCCACGTAGGACGGCTATACTGTTGTTGGTTTGTAGACCCTGGGGCCGAGCTATTCGTAGCTTGGTCCTGACCCTGCACCCTATCGTGGTGCCATGGTCGACTACATACTGCGTGCCCGGCCCTACTCGTGGCCTCTCTAGCTCGGCTCCCCTGTAGGGCACATCCACGTTGTATGGCCGAGCTAGGGCACCTAAGAGGGAGTACGGGTTTTACCCTCTCCAATGTGTATTTTGTGGACGTTAAAAAAGGCACCTCCGTAGAACGTTTTTAATTTTTTTTGCACCAAATTAAAGTACTCAATGAGCACTTTAATTTGGTATAAAAAAAATTACAAAATTATATCGATAAATATATTTTTAAGGGGTTTGAAATTGCACGTATTCCCGTATGGATCACTTAAAAAGGGACGGAGGGAGTATCACATAACCGAAACAAAGTTCAAGTTCCTCAATTCCGGCTCTCCTTGCAAAATGGTTGGAGGACCCCTAGTGATCAGAAGGAATTTCTCCACCCGACGAGGCCCCTACATTACCGGTGAGTGCATGGAGTTCATTGCCATAGAAACCATCACACGGGACATCCCGCGATGCACAGTGGTGGATCCAGGAATTTACAACAGGGGGGTCACTCCTTCAAGATCAATCCTATACGTTTCAAGACCCTATAGGAACTCGCGGCAATTATTATTGTTAAATTCGAAAAAGAGTATATGTATGTGCAACATATATTATTCTTATTAGTTTTACTTAATATTGAGCTTCTAGAAAAAACTAAAGAAAATGTAACATATCAAAGAACTAAGCATTTGTGTATTTTTAGGTGAAACTTGTAATATAATTATTGCATTGTGTACAAATAACACAATTATGATTGCCTTTATGGTACACATAAGTCAGTTTTAGGGTGGATTTGAGACTCAAGACACAAAGAAAATGGTGCGGTGAGGTTTTTTTTTTTTTAAATTGAAAAATTAAAAAATAGAAATGAGAACTTGTTGCTGGAATTCGATCTTAAGCCACCCATCCCATACGGAAAGCCACGGAGTTACCACTACAGCACCGAGCCAAGTCTGCTTGAACTTGAGGTTGTTTTTAATATATTACGTATTACATTATAATCATTTTAAAAAAAAAAACATGAAAGTGCTAGCGTGGAGAGTCGAACTTGAGTCAAAAGCAAGGAAAGCCAGCTCCTTACCGCTGGATCACTTACTAACAGTTACTATATTTCGTGCTAATTAATATATATTACTTCCTTTTTTAGGGGGTCACGTGACCCCCCTGTGCCTACGGTGAATCCGCCCCTGGCGATGCACCACATGGCAACCAAAACCTCTCTCATCGCCACATCTATCAGTCCTCAGGGCGCATCCCATTATCGTCTCCTGCCCCTCCTTCACCCGCAGAGGAACATATCAGTGACGGAGAGATAGTGGAACAAGAGCCGAAGCCAGAGAATCTAGCCGAGGAGGAGGGAGCCGACTAGGAGTAGATGAGGCAGGCATTCATGCATGCATGCATTGTGGGTTCAAGTATCAATAAATTAAGACTCTCCCTTAGGTTTCTCTTTTGAACTCTTTTGTTTAGAAGAAGGCTTTTGATATATTGGGGAAGAAAATCAGTTAGGCATACTGCAGCTGAAATTATTTTGAGTTCTTTTCTATCACGTTATAGAATGATTACACTGACAAAACACTACGCTAAACATGTCAATTTTTGGCAGAAATTATAAATTTTAATTAGTACCATCATACAAATCGAAGTAAAAATGAACCAATGGCTAAAGCGTAAAAAAAATGCAATTGAAAGAAGTAGAAAAAAAAAACCTAGAGTTTTTATTATTATGATTGTTAAAGAATACAGCGTCAATCTTCCCTATGTTGTTAATAGAATCTTGATTTTGGGTTGTGGGAAATCCATCTGGGATGTTGGGAGACAATGTAGGAAATGAGTTTAAATGAAAGGGTCCAAGCCAAGCTGGATTTTTCGGTGGAGTGAACATGGGGATTGAGAGATAAGTTTGGCAATTGTTTTGTCATTGATGTGTTAGTAAACACATGTATAAGTATGTATGTCCCGTGAAGTGGTGAAGTGTGGGAAAAAGATAGAAGAGAAAGAGAGGAGAATGCAGAAATGTGGGAGCCCCTTTGGGGTTCTCCCCCACTATGAAAGTGTTGTTTGCATGTGAGAGTGAAATGTGAGAGTATGTGTGAGATGTGTGTGTTTGTATTTTATGAAAGTTATTTAATAATAAAAGTTCATTGATTTTATGTGTGAATAATTCTCTTATTTCCCATCACTCTACGTTGTCTGCTTGTATGTGGGTCGACTCACAAGAGATGCAGCTAGCTCGCCAGATGATGATTAGATATCATAATGAGAAACAAAAGAACATTATGTGGCTTGAAAAAATCAACTTCTAGACTTCCTAAGAGACATGTTGAAGCTTAGAATTTCATGAACCATAAAGAATAGATTACAAACCTAAACTTAAATCACCTGATATGAGATTTTTTCTGGTAAATCCCTAATCCGATTGATTGAAATTCAATGGTTTGATTGCCACCGCGCCCTGCGTCTTCATCATCGTCTTCTTCTGCACTCCAATTGCTTTCTTTAAAATCTACTTTGCGCTCCATCGTGTAAAATGCGCTGTTAAGATAGAGGATATTTAACAATTAGGTTTAGAAGGTAAGCTTATAAGGACCTTCAATCAAATTTATACATACAAGCCATTAAATACTATCCGAGTCACATAATTTAAAGTGATTGTGTGAATCTACGAATAGTAATGTTTAACGGAAGAAAATCACGACTACAGATACGTTAACATGACTCAATTCAAACTTATCCGAGTCACGTAATTAAAGGTGATTGCGTGAATCTGCAAATAGTAACATTTTACGAAAGAAAATCACAACTACAGATACGTTAACATGACTCAATTCAAACTTATCCGAGTCACGTAATTTAAGGTGATTGCGTGAATCTGCAAATAGTAACGTTTACGGAAGAAAATCACGACTACAGAAACGTTAACATGACTCAATTCAAACTTATCCGAGTCACGCAATTTAAGGTGATTGTGTGAATCTGCGAATAGTAATGTTTTACAAAAGAAAATCACGACTACAGATATGTTAAGTTATTGCATGACTCAATTCAAACTTATCTCAGTCATAATAAGGTAATTATGTGAATCTGCGACTGATTTTGTCACAAAACAAATAGATAGCGGGCATCCAAATTTTTACCTTGTGATAGGCTGCATCATTTTTTTTCCGAGATTTCACACATAAATATTTTTATGCTAACAGCTTAAAGATTCACAAAATAAATTTCAAAAAATGTAAAATGGCCTTGACTATGGTCTGACTTACTTGGGGCATGAGGGGTCACGTCCCCAGCTCAAAATGAAAAAAAAAATATACTAATTCTTTAACATATTTTCGATAATTGAACAAGCATCGCACAAATTCTAAGGTGTCGCTTGTGTATAAGTTAAAAAAATGTTGGGCAGTTTATTATAATTTCCGTGTAAAGACTGTTAGTTTAGTTGGGGCTTTTACTTATTGTTTTTTTTTAAAACAGTGATGAAGAAATATGTTAACAAGATAACAGATCGAACCATCTCATTCTGAAACATCTTTCAAGAAATATTATAAAAATGTCTTCAATTTTTGTGGTTATTTTTGAACACTTTTGTGATTGTTGTGCATTATAAACCTTTGTGTCTAGTACTAAAAGTCTAAGTTAAGTATTTTTCTCGTTTTAACTTATTTTGAAACTACTTTTCAAGACTCGTAATTATGGTTTAACAGAGTATGGAATCTTTCATTTGTCACACGTGTAGTTTTGCGGGGAAGGGGGACCTTGTAGCGCCCTTAAAGGGATGTTCCATGTTGTGCCTCAATCCCAACCGTCCAAAATTATTTTCAATTATCCGGATTCATAGACGCTTTATTACCAATAAGAGGTCTGCAAATTAGGGCCATTTTTCCAAGATGGGCGTAGGGCTGTGTTGGGCGCTATCGCGAATGAGGCTTTATAGGGACCACACTTGTGTTTCGTGGTTGGTTTGTAATACAAACGTGTAAGAAAATTTCAAAAAAAATCTGAGGTGTGATGAAAGCAATTTTTATCCAAGACTCTTCTCCCTGACTAATGTTTGGGGCATGTGGAGTCACGCTACTCAACTCAAAAAAAAAAAAAATGCTTGTTCTTTATATTTTTTCTTGAACGAAAAAAAAAGAGATTAAAGGGACAAGCAAAAAACATCATCACAACAAGAGTGTAACATCCCAACGAGGTTGGCAACTTACACACTTGACAATCATATGCCATTCGACCAATGGAGCAAGGTTAATGAGAGATCAATCAAGCCAGAGAAACAAACGATACAATGTAAAACATACATGTACGAGATGAAAAAAACTAATAGTCTATCTGAAAATGAATTGTATTGCATGTGTAAAGGCCCGTAAAATCATATTTATTTTTCGTAAATAATATTGGGGTAATGTGAGGAATTGTGGGAAATGACAAAAGTGACTAACTGTTGGGAAGATATATGTAATATGTGGAGTTAGGGTGGAATTGGTTTACACAATCCACATTTGGGCTTTTGGTGCAATTTAACTTAAGTGTGTGGTGAGATGTGTGTATATATGTGTGTGGTGAAGAAAAGAGAGAGACAAAAACACTCCCTCCTTCCCCAAAACTAGCTGGCCCGCTCTCTCTCTCCTCCATAGCTCCTCAAGCTCTTTTTCTCCACCAAATCAGGCCAAATCCCAAGCTCCAAACTTAGCCCCTTCACAAAAACTTCTCCAAATCTCGTGCTCTACACATGGGTATACTTATTTCACTCCGGGGTTGAGAAACTTTCGCTTGGATCTTGAAGCTAGGTTTTGGGTTTTGCTTCTTTGAGGTTTTTCAAGCTAAATCACAAGAGGTAGGGGATTATCCTTCAATTATCAATGCAAATTTGATGTTTGTGGGTGTGTTACCCTCATACTTGCTAAATAACTCTTAATCGTTGCTTTAAGTCCTTTTGGAGACATTCTAGTCTTGTTTGTATTGATGTTGAGTTTTTCCATTGATTTCCTAAGTGATTCCCCATTTAATTTATTTTTTTGATAACCCAACTCAAGTGTTTGGGTTGAAATCCCTCACCATGGGTGAAAATCTGCTCGTATTAGTTACGGTTCATACTTTTCGGGCAACGTTGAGGGAAAATTAGGAAATGTGTAAAACTACAAAGTTGTAGCTCTTCAAATTCCCTACGTTTTGATATATAACTCGTCCAAAACGGAGTTCGGCGTGAAAAGTTATGGCAAAAATACTCAAGCTGCTAAAAATATGTCAAATCTACCCAGGATCAATTTGGATCGATCCAAACTTAACTTTGGATCAATCCAAACTATTTTAACGGCCTTCCAGTTTATTTTGGATCGATCCAAATAGAATTTAGATCGATCCAAACCCCCCCTAATGCAGTTTGCTCCTTTTGGCCCCTTTTGTGCGAAGTACGTGCTATGTTCATTCTAATTTACTTGAAACACCTTGAGATACGAGTCGTGGGTATAATTTAGCATATTTGATGATTCCTTAAGTTTCTTCAGGGTTCATGTTACGTGTTTGACACCTAATGGCACTAACTTGGTGATAATCGATCGAAGTAGAGTTTTGAGCATTGAATCGAAATCAGATTATACGTGGACATCGTAATGACACTAATGAACATGAAATAATGATGGAATTATGATAATGATGACACGGAGCTCGAAAGGGTATGCCCGGAGTGATACGGGTTCCGAAGGGTATGCCCGGAGTGACACGGGGCCTATATGGCATGCCCAGAGTGACACGGGGCCTTTACGGTATGCCCGGAGTATATTGAATGAAATTAATGAACAAAAAGCATGACATGAGCACTTTGGGACACATGTGACATGTCGGATACAACGGGGCGGTACTTGGCCTATATTGGTGAATATCGATCTTTGTGACGTCCATAGCCCCTTTCACATGATTCTATTGATCTTATTAAATGATTACCTTCCTTGTTGACGTAAATTGGCGATCCTTGAACCTTATGTCATTCTTCGTGCTTATCTAGGAATCTCTTGGTCTTAACGTGTGATTTAGTCTTTTTGTTTGCACGTCATGAGCATCTCATTTCCATTTAGAATCGATAGATGTTATCCTACTGGGCGAGTGGGCTCACCCTTAAAATTTTCAGGTACCTAGCATGGAGAAGAGTGACATGGCTTGAGGATGTGCTTGCATGATCATGTTGAAAGCCCATAGGACTAGTTATTTGCTCATTTTCGATTTGTAGTATTTTGGAAAAGAAGAACTTGTAATTTGAATTATCATTTCTCTTTGATGAAGGCATGTAATAACATTATTCACTTATGTAATATTAATTGAGGGTACGATAGATTCTTTGACTATTCCATTTGACTTTAAAATGTAAATTGACTTTGACCTTGAAGTGGTTGGTTTCCACGGGGATTATCTATATATTCTGTTGTAAACATTGAGGGCGTGATAGCATGAGACATTTACAAAGGACGGGAATATGTACAAAAATATGATTTGGACCGAGTCCGGTCTCAAGGCTGCCTACGTATCTTCGGGCATGGGAGAATCAAGTCATCACATAGTTCAAGAAGATGAAAAGGTTTTATTCGGAACCAAGCCATCATCAGGCTGCCTACGTATTCTCCGGCCTCCCGAGAAATTAGGTCTCACGTAGTTCGAAGAAAAAGCTAAAGTTCTAGAGAAGTTAATAATCGCTGGGGAATTTACGCCAGGGGATATGAAGGCGTTTATACTGTGCTCGGAGGACAACATCAGACTCCGGCGGTGACAAAAGCTACGATTTATATAGTGTGGAAACTCCATGACATCTCCAAAAGATTCCGAGACTAGAGACTTTGTGGGGAGAGTATTGAAAAATTGATTACCGGGGGAGTCGACAGCAACGGGGGTCCCGGAATGTTATTTTTGTGGCTACGTGGCCGAAAATGGGCACGGAATGTAGTTTGCAAGTCCGTATAAAAAGTTAAAAAAATCCTGTCCGGAGCCGAAAATGGCTGCCGGCAGGCCCCGGGATATATTGGATGCAGTTTTAAAGGGTGAAAACAATTACAAAAAATATAATAGTCTTTGTGGTAAAAAGTTGAGAAGTCAAGACCGGAGCCCAAAAAAGGCGTCCGGTGGTCCCCAGTAAATATCCGATACAGTTTTAGACAATAAATGTGAGCACAGCTGACTCGGTTGACTTTATAGTAAAAAGTTTAATTTTGCTGTCCGGAGCCGAAAAATGGTCTTCGGCGAGTCCTAGGTAGTCCCTCTATGGTCTACGTATCGAAAAAAGATTTTTGAGGTTTGAGGGGTATTTCGGTAAAAATTTATTTTAGGAGCCTGGATAACTATCGGCGGGTCCCGGGGAGCTTCCGGATCAAATTCGTAGGCTGAACTGACCGTGGGTATGACACATGGGTATTTTGCTAATTTGAGGGTGGAGCTGACCCTTGTATTGACACATGGGTATTTTGGTGATTTTGAAATGGAGCTGGCCCTGGAAATGGCTTAGGGGTATTTTGGTAATTTTGACATGGAGCTGACCCTGGAAATGGCTCAGGGGTATTTTGGTAATTTGGGGGAGAAGCTGGTTGCAGATCAGGAACAAAGTCAAGACGGACCCTACGACTCCTTGGCATGCATGACATTATCTGAAAATGCACACAAAATACAGTATAAATGATATAGTAGATAAACAACAGTCCGGCTTTGTGAGCACTAGGACATCATAACAAGGTGCCCTAAGGCAGGTCTGCGATAGGGGCACGGGAAATAGCTATGGTAATATGATATTATCGTGTTAAGTGAAAATATTGCTCTTTGTTATTGTGACCGAACCCTCGTCGGGCTGCCTACGTATCCCGCACTTGGGAGAATTAGGTCACTCCGTAATTCGGACCTCGGTCTGATTTATGAAAATATAACTGGATTCATTGAATTAATTCTGAAGATTTTATTTTGGAGTTTTGTACGAACTGTCCGGACGGCTAGTCAAGTCAAGGTTTAAGTGATCTCAGAAGATACAGAAAAGACCCAAGACTAGTGGTAAAGCCTCGCAATTGACCCGTTTGAAGTACTAACAACCCTTAGCGCATACACTGTATTTGACAGTCTTTTGGTATTCCTCGCTGCAAAACCCTAACGAGACTGACGCGGTGCACAACGACAATGTACGTTAATTTTAAGATGATTTTTATTGGCATATAAACTAACTGAATATTAATATGCAATATAAAGACATCCGGTTTGGACACGGGCCCGGCCCATGGGCAGTAGCCGGGCCAGCAAAATTCTAGGTATTAATACTACATGCTGAAAATAAGCAGCCAGCAATCAATATTTGAATTCAGATTCACTTACAGACTCTCGGCTCGAACCCCGGGTCGAGAATCAAACAAAATTTCTGCTTAATATCGGATGAAAACGTCCGAAAAAATAAGCTATCGCCTCCGGCAGAAAATGGTTGATTTTGAGTCGGAACTAGGATAGAGTAACGGCAGAACTGGAGGATCTGGATTTGGAAATCGGACAGAGTAATAGCAGGATTCTAAGATTCGGATTTCTTTTGGGAGAAATCCAACAGCGCTTCCGCGTAGCCTGACCACCGGTAGTTCTTCTCGGAGAAAAATCGCTAAAGCTTCCGCGTAGTATCTATATCCCGACATTCCACCTGGCGAATCTGGCAGGGCTTCAACGCTACTCTGACTACCGAGGGCATCCACAGTGGGCTCTCTAAAAGTTGCTCCTAAATTGTATCCTAAGATGTACACATAAGCATAATTGAGGTCTATTTTTCACTCCTAGAGCTTGCTAAATTTAGGTAGGATGTGTGCACTCAATGGGCTAGCAAGATTATTCTCTATTTTGTGAAAAAAAAAAAATTAAAATGTGGAACCCATACATTGATAATTCAAATAGCTATAATATTCCAAAATCCCTAATTTTCTGCATCGAAAGAGTTGAACTGAGGGTTGAATTGATTATTTGAATTTGGAGGTGTAGGTTCCATTTGCAAAAAACGGTGAAGTTAAAATGTTTCAAAATTATATGAAAGCAACTATATTTATGAAAAGGGACAATTGCAATTCAACGGCACTTTTTTTGAAACAAAATCTTTAGGGAACCCCCCCCCCCCCCCCCCCCCTCATTTCAACATCTGCACCCCCTATTTATTTTTATTAGGGTGAAATTACTGAAATACCCCGCCATTTTATTATCCATTGGGGGGTGCAGATGTTGAAATGGAGGGGTATTTCAGTAATTTTACCCTAATAAAAATAAAAAGGGGGTGTAGATGTCGAAATGGGGGGTGTTAAATTCAATTCCCAATCTTTATATATCTTTTGATTTTTTTTTCATATTAATTACCTTCAGTTGAGAGATTGTCGAGAGATTTTTCCAACGGCAAGTTTTTCAAATAAAATCCTTTATCTTTGAAATTTTCATATTAAAAGAAGATTTAAAGACTATACGTCCCACTTGGAGTTAGCTAGAAGGCTACCTAAATTTAACTAATGTGCTATGAGTCAAGGTTATGAGCCACCCTTAGGAGTTGGTATGGGGAGCCCATTGAAGGCAATAATTGATCACATTGCTAGGTAAATGTTAGGAGCCGCACTTAGAAGCCATTTTGAGAGCCCACTATGGATTCCCTAAGAAACCTGACAGAGCTACCGTCTAAGCTAGTGATCTCCGAGTCCGGTTCCCCACTGTGATAAATGCTAGCATCTGCAGGAACAGAACTCAGAGGTGTGTCAGGTGTGTGTCTTTGAAGGCAAAATGGCCTTCACATATTTATATGGGCATAGGCGCCCATTCTATAGGCCTCTGCCTATGTGGAAGGCCGCCATTAGTTGCCTCGAAATAAGCGCCCAAAGTATAAGCGCCTGAGGCTTGCACTGCTTAGTGCGGTGCAACCCCCGCTCGACCGTGTTCGTGTTCGGTCCTTTGATCCAATGACATCCAGGGAGGTATTTTTTAGCGTCGTGGCGACGTCCTTTTTCCAAAATTATGCTCTGAAATTAGAGAAATGCGATCGCCCAGCTCTCGGCTGAATTGGAGCGCAGCAAGCGATCGGATGACCAAATGAAGTCCGATTGACCTGAAACCTGACAGGGAATTTCAATATGGTTAAAAATGAGTTTATCAATTGTTTAGATTCCAAAGATTGGGTCTCGATGTCCATGATCATGGAATTGGCCGTCTCGGGAAGCGTGGTGTCCCCGAAAATATCAAACGAGCTTGGAATCGCCCGAAACTTGACGTGAGACTTATTTTCATCATGTTAAGCTTGAATTTGAGTTTTCATAAGATTTGAAGTTGTACAGAAAAAACCTGGGTCTTCTGGCTCTGTTCATCTATTTTTACTAGGTAAAGGGTATAGGGGGAGTAACAGTTCAACGATCAAACGTCATCCGATATTGACGTGGCTTGAACCAGCCACTCTGGAATGTTGAAGTGAGTACATCCAACGGTTTTATGCTTGGCTAGATGTCCCGATATAACTGGCCGATTGGCCTAGAAACGAGCTTCCGGGAGCTGATTTCTGTAGAATATAGGAGGGAGGGATGTGTCCTCCTGAAATGGCATGCTTGTCATCCAAGCTATGCCCATGCAAATGTTCGATATAAATTGGTGTTTAGAACTGAATGTTGTGGCATCGGTAGTTTGTATCGTGCCCGTTTACCTTTATCGAGAATCGCTTGTTCTACTTGGTAAGGCCGTTTCTGATTTCTGATGACTCGATGTCTCTTCCCTGAGATTGCTGGCACCATCGATTTGTTTTGATAAAAGGGGTGGGGCAAAATCCGGTGTCAACAGAATTCATAGCCATTTAGGATAAGAACAAAAAATGCAGCAATCTCCATACCAATGTAGCAGCAGGAAAGAGTAGAAGGTGCTGAAACTTAAGCACCTCACCTTGATGATAACTTAATGCAGAACCTTTAGCACACAGTAGCAGCTTCAGAAAGAAGTAAAACAAGACTTGACCATGCATGGACACATCATCAGCTATGTATCCATATTCAGAAGTAGCATCAAACTGCTGATAAACCAAAGTGAACCTAATCCAGGAGCAGTAGCAAAGTGATAGAAACAATAAGTGTATCCATGTTCAGAAGCAGCATCAAAGTGTATTAAACCATA
Source organism: Gaultheria prostrata (assembly GCA_036023075.1). Taxonomy (NCBI): domain Eukaryota; kingdom Viridiplantae; phylum Streptophyta; class Magnoliopsida; order Ericales; family Ericaceae; genus Gaultheria; species Gaultheria prostrata. The sequence continues at coordinate 11,426 of JAXBDA010006926.1, forward strand.
GTGAACCAATCACAAGAGCAATCAAAGTGAACCAAACCCGTGAACCAATCACAGTAGCGGAAGCAATGTAGTGGACCCAATATGATCTGAAGTGGACCAAGACACTGACCCCAAAAGCCAAACTCAAGTGAAAGGCTTAAACCAGAATCACAAACCAAACCAAATGACTTGTGGACACAAACCCAACTATATACACAAACACTAACCCAAAGATATCCAAATGTGACCAAAAAACTCACCTCTGGCAAACCCGACCCAATGATTTCTGGATAAAACCCAACCATACATAAACACCCCAACCCAGAAAAAACTCAGAAACCGTAAACAAGGAGCAATAAACAGAAAGACATCCAAATGTGACCAAAAAAGAAAAAATAGTCATATCCATAGAGTAAAGACACCAAAGAAAACAAAATGGCAAAGGGAGAACCCAAAACTACCCATAATACAGAACCCAAAGATTGGAACTCAAAAGGCATCCAAAACACTATTCAACCTGAAGATGAAATCGTTAATTGAATAAGAGTTGGAGTCCCATGAGGCTTTCACGCATAAGGCAATGCGTACCTTGATTAGATCCACCAACTCAATCCAATCAAGCTCTTTGCTTTGAAAAACCCACTCATTTCTCATTTTCCAGATTGACCACAAAACTGCAAGTGGGATGCAGCCCCAAATACGTTTGCTCTTCTTGTTAATCCTCAAACTTAGCCACCGTTCAAGTAACAGGGAGATAGAGTGAGAGGAGTCACTCATTGAGCACCCCACCAATTCAAAATTTGAGTCTAGACAAACCAAACAGGAGGGGCATAGAAAGAATGAGGGATCAAGTGATTCCAGTTCCTCTCCATAAAAATTGCATAGACCATCCTCAACATCAGTGATAACACTAATACTTAGTAAGTAATCAGCCATCTTTACTCTTCCTAACTGAGCCATCCAACAAAAACGTTGGACCCTATACGGAGCAGCATTGTTCCATATCAATTTGAATACCTTTCTGTCAGGAGCATAAGGCGATGCATCACCATATAAGAGTATTTTGTACATAGATTGAATAGAATAAGAGTTTGATTTTAAGGCTTTTCACTCCAAATGATCAAACATCCCCACTTGAACATTAACGTTTAGATTGTCCAAAAGGTTGGTAAGAGCCTACAAATTTGTGATTTCCCAATCAAATAATCTTCTTCTTGGCTGAAAATCTCATTCCAATTGCTCATTCCTTTTAGTAAAAACATCTGTTATTGATTCCTCCTTCATAAGCACATTGTTGAAAAGTCTTGGAAAGTTGTCCAAACAATTGCAAAACTGTTGAGGCCTTCTGTTTTGTACCAAGAGAATGTCCCCCTAGATAATTGATACTTTCTTATTCACTTCCATTAAGAGAAGCCAATGCCCATTTTGTATTTGGAACAGATAATCCTTCCCCAAAGAGCACCCTTTTCAACTCCACCACGACTTAAATAATAGAGTTTCGTTCATTTCTCTCACACGTTTGATACTTAAGCCACCATGCTCCTTATTTTGCATCATCTTAGCCCAACTAACCATATATGTATCTTCCTTTTAAGATCTGATCCTTCCCACAAAAAGTTGGGCTGAATGCTCTCAACGGTTTTTGCACTACTTTTTGGCATTTTGAAGATTGACATGTAATATACGGGCAGGTTACTCAGAACTGATTTAATTTGGGTTAACCTTCCACCAAAAGATGTGTTCCTTCTCTTCCAAGATGATAGTCTAGCATTTGAGATGGTCAGACGGGATGAGAGTTGACGAATATTTTAGTTGAACACTTGGGTATTTCGTGGATACTTGTCACTTGGTTTGATCAATTTTAGTATACATAGGTCTTTTGGTTCATGATTGTCATCTCCTTATGCACATCTCATTCTCTATACATTTAGAGTTTGTAGAAAATGTTTCCTACTAGGCTAGTGAGCTCACCCTAACAATTTCAGGTACCTAGCACAGAGCATGAGTTGGCTGGAGTGCGGTGCATGTGCATGGCTGGAAGAAATCTCATGAAAGTCATTTGATCATCTTTATACAATATATTTTTATAAAGGATGAACTTGCCACTTAACCTTTCCCTTTTTCTTTTAACTTTGGATAATTGTAACTACTTTAATTGTATTTTGAACTTGTACTATTCATTGGGAATTGGTATTCGAGCTAGACTACTTATGTAAAATGAATTTGGTACAAGAGAGGATGATTTTATGATGTTTATGAATGAACAAGGTTTTATATTATTGAGAAATGTTATTTATTGAGGTTGAAAATCGAGGGCGTGAACCTGATTCCCCGCTATGGCAAGAACTAGAACCGGGAGGAAACAAAGCTTGAAAGTGTGTGAGAGGTGTCTGTGAAAGTATGAACGGGGAGGGCCATATTTATAGACCAAGGGGGCACCCATTGGAACCTCTCCCATAGCGCCTGCCATGTGGCAGGCTGTCATGGGATGGACGGGTTTGCCCTGCTTCTTCGATGCTCGATCCGTACTCATCTATGGTCACGTAGGGTTCTTTGATCCAAAAACATCCACGGAGGTATCTCTAGGATTTTGAGTTGTTTCGGACATCATGGCAGAGTCCGTTTTTGCTAATTATGCTCCAAAGTTGGAGAAATGCAATCGTCCGGCTCTTGGTTGAATTGGAGCGTTGCAAGTGATTGGATAACCAAACAAAGTTCGATTG